>JAEANM010030374.1:0-10021 GCA_017656035.1 Myanophis thanlyinensis | reverse complement strand
CAAAGCTGGCTGAGGGATTCTGGGAGTTGAAGTCCACAAGTCACAAAATTGCCAAGTTTGAAGACCCCTGCCCTAAACAATACTCTAAGATTGGTCTATCATAGGATTTATAAGCTCTAATTAACAGTACAATGTTTCCAGAACAAAAGCTGTGCAAAATTAGATTAATAACTCTTAATGCTTTTTTGGGTATGCTGTTACAATGAACTTTGGTGCAGAGATCGTCGGAGATAAGCACACCTAGGTCCTTGACATAGTGAGGGTCATCACATAATTCAACGCCACCTAGCTTATATTTGGCATTCTGATTACGTTTACCAATACGTAAGACACAGCATTTGTTGATTGAAATTTGAAGCTGCCAAATGGATGACTATTCCAACACAGTCGAGATCACTTTGCAAGACAACAGTGATCTGTAGTATTGAATAATTTTACATCATTGACAAAAATGACGCAATTGCTTTTAAGTTGATCACATAAATCATTGATATAAAGCAGGAATAGTGTGGGACCTAAAACGCTGCCTTGCGGAACACCACTGCTGACTGCTACAGAATTAGACAGCGAGTTCCCTACTTTGATTTTCTGCAATCTGTTAGACAGGAAAGCAGCAATCAATTTGTTGCAGAGGGCTGGAAATGCCATAAGAGTTTAATTTCAATAGCAGTTTATCGTGCACTACTGTGTCAAAGGCCTTACAAAAGTATATGTAAATTGCATCTACAGCTTTGCCTTTGTCAAGACATGTACTGTAGGTCCAGATGTTTTTACAGTGCAGAAATTGTAGATTACAGGATAAATTATTCCTAAAACCAAACAGATTGTCGGATAGCAAGTTGTTTGTCTCTAACTGATGAGCGATGGATTGGTTTATAATAGATTCCATGACTTTACATGTAACACAACACAAAGAGATTGGTCTATAATTTTTAACCGAACTAGGGTCACCCTTTTTGAAAATTGGTTTAACTATAGATGATGACCATAGATCAGGCAGAGAACTAGTTTGGAACGATAATTCAAAAATTGTACACAAGGGTTCTGCTAGGATGTTAGCAAGCTTTTTCAAGAAAAAAGCACATAAACCATCTGATCCTGTGGATAGCGATGGTTTTAGATTACATAATGCTAATTCCACATTATCTACTGTAAATTGGATATTGAACAATTTGCTATAACTATTTGTAATTCGCCTTGCGAATGTGGTACTGCAACCATTGCTATCTACAAAAACTGAGCTGAAAAATGAACTGATTCCAAGGGCAATCAACTATTCCTTAAGAGCAAAATGCTATACATTGCACAATTTGGGTTTTTTCCCCCTTCTACTTTCCCAACATGCCCTTTTACTACCCCAATTTGCTTTTAATTGTTTTTCCTCCTAGGCAATTATGGTATCTTGACTTGTTTCCAAAAAACAATTCTGAGATTCATCCACTCATTGTTTCAAAGAAATAACTATGTGGAGCCTAGAGACATTTGTGCAAATGAAGATTAAATTAGAAGCTGGTATTTTGCTTTACAGCATGTCAACATCTCATTTAACATTTTTGTAAATTAAAATGATTTTTTAAAATAAAAACAGGCAGTGTAGGAAGTCATCCATAGGCACATTTGATTGCCTATCTCTGCCTGAGGAATAGAACCCTTACATAAACTCAGATTATTTTTACATTTAAATTAGCGTTTTCTATAATGGCTTGCCATGTTGTATTTCATAATAGGCAACCTGATCTTTTAATAAGAGGAACCACGAGCTACCAACTAAGCAACAGTCTTCATACATATTAGGCATTCCTTTATCTATGATCTTCCTGAGATTGATGGCTCTTTCAAAATTTATCAGATTTGCACTTTTTAGGGAGTTTTCCATGGTAATACAGTGCAGTTATCAGAATAGCAAGCTAATAAATTAACAGCACTGTTGCTTGAGTCTTATTTTAATGAAGTTCCAAACTCCTTCCTGTGAATTTTATTGGACTTGTTTCCTACTGCAATCATGCAAGTCTCACCATCAAACTAACATCACTGAACAATATTTGTTTTCGTTAGAACTTATTTCTTGAGTTTCTGAAGTAAAACATTATCCATGTCTTGATATCAGTGGTGGGATTCAACCAGTTTTACTACTAGTTCAGTGTGCAGGCATCCACTGAGCTGCTGCGTGGCTTCTAAAACACAAATTTTTCTGTTCCATAGGCAATCCAGGTGATTAGGAAGGCTGCAGAGGCCCTCAAAACAGCTGTTCCACGCAATTCAGGTGAGTAACACAGGAAAAAAACAAAGGGGATATAGGATAGGAAAGGGCAGGGGCGGGGCCAAACTTCAGCGCTGCTAGTGGTTTGCCATGCTGTCCAGGCTGAATACCACACCTGCTTGATATGTGTACCCAAACTGAATCTTTGTGAGTCCCACAAGAACAAAGAAAACCAGAACAAAAAGGTGAATGCATCCATGTGGAGGACATGAGTATACAGTATAAGATTTAGCTAAATGGACAAATGGTCTAACTTAGCATAAGGTTATTTTCTATATTATCACATATAATCCACATTTGATTCATTTTCATATAGTTTCCTTATATGAATGAGATTCTGAATAAAAAACGTTTTAAATATTGGGATTAATTGAAGATGTTATAAGTATTTTATTTTGATAACTTAAAGCAGTGGTTCTTAACCTGGGTGATATCGCCCCCCCAGGGGGTGATTTTGTTTTTCAGGGGGGCGATGGAACAAAAAGGGGTGATGCGGGGGTGAAGGAATTAAAAGGGGGCGATGGAGCGAGAAGTGAGAAGTTTTGGGGACACTTTTGAGACTTTTTCATACAGTGAATCGCTGTATATCTATCATACAAAAACATCAGATCGCTCACTATTAGTGGATTGAATTGTGTTTTCAAATGTTCCTCTAAATGTCACTCCAGTACAGAATGCCATACATATGTGAATATGCATCGCTTCTTCATGCGCATTGCACAGCAGCCTCTACCCATACAGTAGCGCGCCATTGGCCAGAATGGGCAGTGATGGAGGGGGGAACACTTCTTTCGAAACATCGCATGCTGAGTGGCTGTCCCCTGTGACGTCAGCTGTAATGACAACATAACTGTTGAAACTAGGTTTATCGACGTCCATGTGTGTTTTTTTAGTGTTACAGTGCAGTTGAAAATTTAATTTGCAGTTAGTGCCTTTCATTTCGAAGACCTCTCAGCATGGCCGAGAAGAGGAAGTGTCGCCAATATTAAACGGAATATTAAAATTGGGATTCATTCCATCTCCTTCCAAGGTACAGCTTCCATTTTCTTCTTTGTAAGAAAACATTTTCAAATGAAGCGATGAAGCCTTCCCTACAGAAAGACTATTTGGTAAGAATTCATTCAGATAAAGCCGACAAACCGGCATCGTTTTTCCATTAAAGGCCAAGTTTTAGGGTCACAGCACTGTTGGGAAGTTATTTGGAAAATCATCACTCAACGCCAACAAGGGGCTCATTTGTTCCTATGAAGTATCTTTGTTGATAGTAAAATGTGGCAAACCTCACACTATCGGAGAAACACTGATTTTACCAGCAGTGAAACAGGTTGTTGCCACCATGTTGGGGCCCATCGCAAGCACTATCACACAATCAATTCCTTATGATACCATATCAAAAAGAATTGATGAAATGGCTGATGTGGAAGAAAGGCTTATTGACACCTTGAAAAATACAGAATTCATGATGCAGATTGACAAGTCAATGATTCATGAAAATGAAGACTTGTTATTGGCTTATGTCCATTTCATCAATGGAAATGAAGAGATCGGGGAAGAATTGTTATTTGTTCGAAATTAAGCCACCAACACAAAAAGTTCTTCAATATTTAAAAAGGTTGAAGGGTTTTTTTAATGAGAAAAACATCCCTTTGAAACGTCGTGGCATGTGCAATCGATGGAGCTGCATCCATGGCTGAACGATATCACGGATTTCAAGCTCATCTAAAATCGGTTGTATCTGGAGTTATGACTGTCCATTGCGTCATTCATAGACAGCACCTTGTCTCAAAAAATTTGAGTGGCCATTTGCACGAGTCTCTACATTACGTCATTAATGCTGTGAATAAAATTAAGTCAAATACCTTGAACAACCGACTTTTTCACAAGCTTTGTGAAGAAAATGATGAGGAGTTTGAACGTCACATTTTCAGAGTTATGGCTATGAAGCTTTTTGGGTTAAAAATGAGGAACATTTACCCAATATTGGAGGAAGTTAAGTTGCTTCTTTTAGCCTTTCCTTCCACTTATGTAATGGAGAGGGGCTTCAGCACTATCCAACAGATCCTTTCTAAGTCAAGGAACATGTTGAAGATCTCTGAGCATGGTGATTTAAGAATGTGATTAACAAAAATGGTTCCAGACATCAAGAAATTGGCATCAGCTCACCAAGCACAAGGCAGCCATTGGTGTTCTTTTTTTGTCTGAGCTTTTATTGCTGTATTTGCTTGCATCAGATTTAATTTCAGAATTTTCATCTTGAAATTCTTAGTTCCTGCATTGAGGTTTGTTCTTATACCCTTTTTATATTTCTTTTTAATCTTATTCATTTGTAATACAATCATAAAATGTTACTGTTTTTCTTTTCAGGCATTTCACTTTCTTGCAATTGAATTTTCAGTGGTCATTACATTTAAGTGTCTTGAATAAATAAGATAATAATGAAATACATGTATCACGAAGTTTGGGAATAAAGTGACAGGTGGCACCAAAATTTTTGAGATATTGGAAAAAGACTGGAAATAAATTATTTGCATCAATATGTCCTGATGACAATCTTAAAGAAAACGTGTTTGCATAAATTAAAGAATTATTTCCTATGTTGTGATTGAAAGGTGGGTGATGTGGGGGGATGACAACTTCCTCATTGGCTCAAGGGGGCGATTCATTCAAAAAGGTTAAGAACCACTGACTTAAATTAAGTCAGAGACCCAACAGAAAGAGGAGGATGGTTCACGGAAGCTTTATAGTATTTGTTTGAAAAAGATCTTGTATTTTCATGATACAGACTAATTATCTGTTCAAAATATTTTCCATCAATTATTTTCTTATTGCAGTGCAGTATAATTAATGATTTAAAAAAAAAAAACACTGTACCAAACTTGTCTTTTTAAAAGTTATACTTGACAGCAAACCTTAATAACACTACTAAAATCTCAGTTATACACAATTTAAAATACCAAAAGCCCTGATTAAAATATACATTATAGTTTAAATTTCTCCTCTCCCTAACAAAGCTTACTAAATTAAATTGTTTTAATCTATTTTGTACTCTGAACATATTTTTGACTTTTGAATTATTAAAACCAGATAAGCTGAACAAAATCAGTTACAGTACTTTTCTTGCTATTTCCCTTCAAGCATTCCGTATGTTTACAAACCGGAATGATTTTAAACATCTTGCCTGCAGCTAACAAAGCAACCTCCTTATTCAAGATTGCTTGGCAACTCACTCATATACAGTTGTTACTGAGAATATTTTGAACATGTTTTAAGAAAACGTAGTATGTAAACACTGATTAATCAGAGCACAATTTTATATAACTCTGAGAAAGAAGTTTAGGAAAGAAAACAGAATAAGATCAAATATTGGGACATCTCTTGGTAATGTTTTCACTAATATCTCCTGCATGTTTTAATTAGAGTTGACAATGTCTGTTTCAGTAACACTAACATATAATTATGCCAGTTGCGGTGGTGAGATTAAAAATATGCCACCCCTTTTTATCAATAAGGAAAAGACATATTCAAAATCAGTAAATTATTTCAAAACAGAATTATCTACAACTTCCACAGTAGCCACACAAAATCCAAGTGATATTGATGTCTTTATGATGCTCTCATGAGGCAGCCAAGGTCAACAATGATTTTTTTCCCCATCACAGACTCTAATACTACAACACACAAAAAAAATTAACCAGAGAATTCCTTCATACAGGTATCAATGATCTAATCTGGGTCAGTCTCCAAGTATCAATATAGGCACCATCTCCTGTTGTGAAAAGAATGCTCTTAAGCCAAGGACGTATTACTTTAAATAACCAATCCACCAATAAATTAAATACCATCTTTCTTCTTGACACCTAATAACAATACATTCAAACAAAATCAAGGGATATTTCTGTCTGTAAGTTCTCTACAACAGTGGAGACAAACTTGGAAAGAATCAGTCCACTTCATAGAAACGATGAACAAGAAAATACCTTACCCATTTTCCTTTGACTCCAGCTCATCAAACCACTGTATTAGAGTAACTGCAGCTTTGTACATATCTGGGTGTATCAATGGGTCCTCAATAATTTGAAGAGGAATCTAGAGGCAAAGAAAGAGGGGAGTAAAGTCATTACTGGCATTCTTCGTCTACATAAGCCATTCCTTCACTGTAGGCAATAGAACAGAAACAGACACACAAAGAGCAAAGAAAGGCTGAAAGAATTTGGCTGAGGACAGAAAATAAGATGTTACAACTGATTTGTTAATATTTTCCCATCCGGAATACAGGTAGTCCTCAACCTACAGCCAAAATTGAGCCCCACATTTCTGTTGTTAAGTGAGACACTTGTTAAGTGAGTTTTGCCCCATTTTATGACCTTTCTTGCCATAGTTGTTCAGTGAATCACTGCACTGATTAGTTAGTGATCTAGTTGTTAATCTGGCTTCCCCATTGACTTTGCTTGTCATAAGATCACAAAAGGTGATCACATGACTGAGACACAGCAATGGTCATAAATAAGAACTAGTTGCCAAGCATCTGGATTTTGATCACACAAGCACGGGGAATGCTGCAAAAGGTCGTAACTGTGCGAAAAACATTATCACATTTTTCAGTGTCATTGTAACTTTGAACAGTCACTAAATGTACTGTTAAATGTTGAAGATTACCTGGATACCAGATTGGTGAAGAAAGATACAGAATAATTTCTAAGGGCCCCTTCAGATGATGTGCTTTTTTGCCACATTAAGGATTTTGCCACAATGCATCAAATGGGTTTATTTTGCATAAATAAACCAGGTAAGCTAACATGATAAAGGAGATTTCATCTCTAGTGGGCTTGCTGAAACACAAAGGCGTAGTTAAAAGGTATATACAAAGCTTGTTTTAGCTCTGTTACAACATACCACCAACACAACTTGTTTTGGACTGTTCTTTTCACAATATCAGCTCAAGGTCCTGAGCACATTCATATAATCAACTGTCATTGGTTCTAGGTTTTCTGAATTCTACTGCAACTTCATTTTTATTTTTTTAGAATTGCAAAACCATCATTTAGTCAAGCTGAAATGCAAAGACGCCTTCTCCACATCCTTTAAAACTGCATTGGAGCTGTAGAGCAAACCATCATCTATTTTATAGCATCCTAGTTTTCTATCTCAGTTAAGCAAAGAAAAGGTGGCTACTAAATTAATAGATCACTGAGGAGGAAAAAGAAGAGAAATACACAGCAGCCAGATAAAAAAACATGAGGATTAAAGTCGCATAATCAAAAGAAAAAGTAAGCCAGGGACCCAAAATAACTCCTTTCCCATTCACGAGGATGCTGGGGTTGGAGAATGCCAGTTAATCTACCCTTGAGGCAACTGCACAATTGACAGATCTAACCCAACAGCAAAAGGTCATCCAGTGAACATTCTGGTTATTTTTACAGTTGTCAACCCATCACCAACAATCTTTCATAAACGTCAGATACTATTAAATCTTCCCTCCTGTCACTATCCACTGAAGCTGACACATAATTGACAAAATCCTATTGAAAAGTTTCTATTCTTTTAATGTTTCTGCAAGCCTCTCTGTCTAGAGCATAGGATTAATCATTATCATCTCCCATTGCCTCCTATAATTCCAACGTATAATTTTGTAACTATTAATCAATTATCTGGTGTTATTCACCATTTCAACTGCATCGTATTAGATGGACCCCTATAATAGAGTTTAAAAAATCAGCGATTGTGACTTGTAACCATTGTATCTTGCTCAATAAATTCAGGTTTATTTTTTCCTTTCTTCAACTTAATTCTTATAGCTTATTCAAGAAATCTTGGTTGAAACAGTGTGTGACACATGGCAAAAATATGAGCTCCGGAACTGATAGTATGGAATCTCGTTAGATTTAAAACCAGTATGATTTCAAAACTGGAGGAGCAGTGGCTCAGGGACTTAATGACACTGGAGATGGCCTTTGATCTGACGGTTTGAGTCCTAGCACTATGTGGCAAGGTAAGATCCTATCGCTTGCTTCAGCCTATCCATGGAACAATTAGAAAGCACATTTTATGAAAGTAGACAGATAGGTACCATTTTGACATGGAGACCAGTTGGTGCTCTGTGCAATCAGACTCCTGACAGTTCTGAACCTTCCCAGTTGTGGTGCCTACCGCAAGGCAGCTTTGGGAAGAAAATGGGCCTTCCTGATGTTCAGGAAGAGCCCTCATCTTTCCCTCTGGTCTGAAACCAGTTCGCCCTCCTGTGGTGCTTCTTGGGAAGTATGCAACTGTGTGCTACAACAGGGCTGGTGCCATGGCAATCCAAACTATTCCACAATGCACTTGCTACTGTAACAAAGCCATATGTTCCATACACTAATAATAATTTCAAAATTGATTGGGAAAATTCTCTATTTCAATCATCTTTGCTATCTCATTATTTTAGAAAGAAATAGTGATAACATTTAAACTTATATACCACCCCAAAGTGTGCTTTACAGCACTCTCTGGGTGGTTTACAATGGCAGCATATTTCTCCCAACAATCTGGGTCCTTATTTTACTGACCTCGGAAGGATGGAAAGCTGAATCAACCTTAAGCTCAGAGTCAGGATCTAATTCCAGGCTGTAAGGCAGAGTTTGCCTGCAATATTGCATTTTAAGCCCTGTACCAGCAGGGCTCCTCCTTCTAGATATCCAATGACAAATAAATCAAAGTTAGTTATTCCATACCTTAATATGACTAAAGACAGGCTTCAGATCATCCAGGTAATATTCATCAATTGCATGAGGTTTTCCTTCCACTTGAAATACATAGGCTGGATACAATTTGTTGCGAACAGGTAGTGCAAAATAGTTGGCAAACTCTTGACAGTCAATAGTTGCAGACATCAGAATTACCTTAAAAAATAACAGCACACAAACGCATTTTAGAAGGTTCAAGCCAGGCAACAGAAAATTTTGATTGCCCAGAACATGTTTTCCTCTTGTCCAAAAATTTAGAATCATTTGAGTTAGCTAATATCTCACAGTATTTTAGAAAATGTTGAGTTTGCTTCTTGGAGTGGTTTAGAGACGTATATGGACATGTATGTTATTGATTTTTTTCTGCAAAGAGTGAACTACAATGAAGTACTATCACCAGAGCTAAGGATGTTCTGTTTTTTGATATCAAGGATTTTGACAGCCAGTCTGGCCAAAATGTTAAGGCAGCAGGCTAGAAACTGGGGGCCATTAGTTCTAGTTCTGCCTTACACAAGGTACAAAGCCAGATTGGGCCAAGTCACTCTTTCTCAACTCTAAGGAAGACAACAAAGGCAAATCACTTCTTAATAAAAATCTCACCAGAAGTCAAACTGACTTGAAGGAATCAAGAAAAAATATGTTTATTTTCCAGATCCTGTTTTGGATTATATATACACATAACTATAATCCAAAACTATAATTTTGCAGTATTTCTATCTTTACAAATCTTTTTAGCTTGATAAATTTGTACTACTTCATACAGTGATCAATTCCAAGTTTGGATACACAATCTGCTAATTACTAATTCATTTTAAAACTGCAATGTTCTTTTTTATTAACAAACTTAAGGAAATTGCATAAATGGTATTATGTGTGAAATAGGCTACATATAATGCTGCATTCGTCTATTGTATTAAATCATAATCTACCATTCACAAATCTGGTTTAAGAAATTTGCCAAGGCAAACCAAGTAGGTTTTGTGAAGGGTAGATATATGAGTGATATTGTTAGAAGAGTATTAAATATTATAGATGTAGCTGA
>JAEANM010030373.1:0-10021 GCA_017656035.1 Myanophis thanlyinensis | reverse complement strand
TTTAATCACATTTATATATTCTAAGAAGCCATCATTCCATGATTAAAGCAACCAGAGTTTGCTTTTGAGTGACGCAGGACTCAAAAAACACCCTAGATGTCTGTCTGTAAATAAAAATAAAAATTACACATAGTGCAACATGATTCACAAACTGCTTGCAGCTTACTGTAACATTCTGATATCCTTTTTGACAGGCGAGATGAAGGGGCGTTGACCCGTGGTAATCCGTGGCAGTGACAACAGCGCCTTTCGAGACTAACAAGTCAATTAACGAGGCTTGACCTGGGAGAAGGAAAAAAACTTGTTCGTTATCACCCAAATGAGAGCATGTTTTTCTAAAACAGGAATATCAAACTTGATTTCACTGAGGGCCGCATTAGAGTTGTTTTTGACCTTGGGGGTGGAGCATAGACAGGGTGGGCGTGGCCAGCTCGATGGTGGGCATGGCCAGCTGTGGCGGCCCGAAAGCTCTGCCAGCAAAAACGGGCTCCCAACCTCCATTTTGGGTTGCAATGGCCTCCTGTAACCCTCTGCGAGACACTGCGGGCCGATCCTTCATTGTTTCCAGGGTGGCCCCGCGGGCCAGATTTTGACACCCCTATTCTAAAATCATGTTGCGTTTTCAGAGTCAGTTCTGAGAATGTAAGAATTTTCTCTTTATCCTTCCTGTGCAAAATTGTGCAATACAGGTAGTCCTCGACTTACGACCACAATTGAGGCCAAAATTTATGTTGCAAAGTGAGAAGTTGGTGAAGCGACCTCTGCCGCCAGTCTATGACTTTTCTTGTCGCATTTCTTGTTAACCGAATCGCTGCAGCGGTTAAATTAGCCACCCGGTCGTTAACTGAATCTGGATTCCCCATTGGCTTTGCTGGTCAGAAAGTCGCCAAAGGGGATCATGACACACACACACACACACACACACACGACGCTGCAACCGTCATAAATGTGCGTCAGCAGTCAGGTATCCAAACATAAATCACGTGACCATGGGGATGTGGCAATGGTTATAAATGTGAACAATGGTCATAAGTCATTTTTTTTCAGTGCCGCTGTAACTTCAAACGGTCACTAAATGAACTGTTGTGAGTCGAGGACTACCTGTAATTCCAGGTTTTAGCAATTTTTAAATTCAAAGCTGAGGAAGAGAATGTCCAGCAATAATAAATGAGGTTCATTTATTCCTGAGGGTTGGAGCTGAACATCAACGGAAGGCGCACAGGGAAGACCATCCTTTAATTTGGGAACCTGGGGCAGACTAACCAAGCAACCTCCAAGCAAAGTATTTGCCCTCAAATGTTCAAATCTTAATGACTTGATATTGCCAAGAATATCAATGTAAGCTTTTAAGACATGGCTCACACTTCCTTAAGGCAAAGCAAGGCAAGAAACTGGAGGAGCCGAAATGACTTTAAAACCTGTTCCTTGCCAAGGTAACCTACTATCTATTTCCTTCTGGAAAAACTAAATAAACAAAGGCCGAAGTTCAGAAAAAAGCTCCTATCTTACAAAACTGTCGCCTTATAAATTGCTTCAGATCACTGGGCAAACTCTGGCTTTCGTAAGGTTGCTTCATCGGATCTCCCAGCATTCTCCATCATTCCACCTGCCTAACCACTTGCCACCACAGTATCTCATAATTCAGGGCTTTTTCAATATCCTCCTTAATTTTTTCCTAGTTAATTTTTCCTTAATGTAACCCCCTTAATTTTTTCTTAATGTAACCCCCTTAATCTTTTTTTTTTTAAACGCAAATAATCCTTAGTAATTTTTTTACCTGGTCAGATCCATTGGTCCGATGTGGGTTGTTTAAATGCAAATTCTCCTTTTCCAAGTTGTCTTTTTATATGTCACTCCTAGTGTTTACACAGAACTTACTAATTTTTAAATAGCATTTAAAAGATTTTTTGTAATATTTATCAGAGACAGTATACCTAATTTTATTGGAGGAATTGAAATACAGATGGACTTGGCACTGGCTCCCAAATCAGCTGGTACTGTTATATCCCAACTCATTTCCAGCAAAAATATTCCTTGATGAAGGAATTTGTTTTTGTAATCCTACTTTTTTCTTCTTTTTGTTTATTTTGCAAATGTATATAATTGCCCAATTTCAGTTAAATAAGCCTAGGCAGTTGTCCGAAAAATAAAGCAAAACCAAACCGATAACAGATTTAAAAATAAACAACAAACATAAACAATAAAAAATAACAAAAATAACAATAAAAACAAAAACAAAAAATAAACAATAAAAAAGGCCAAGTAATAATGTACAATAAAAAAAATGTAAAGAAAAAAACACAGAGATTGAGCTCCGGTGGCCTCGTTGCCCTAAAGGTTTGAAATCTTCAGAACACCCAATTAACAGAGCTAAAGGATTTCTGATTATATTGGAAAAGGCTACGCTACAACATTTGAAAAACGAAAAAAAGAAATTGCAACGCTCACCATAAATAGCAGCTACATGAAGTGGAGTAAATCCCTGGTCATCTCTAGAAAATGGTGTAACAATTGAAGGATCATTCAGCTTCCTTAAAGCAATAATAAAAGACATGATCAAACCAAAGCAGAATCCAAGTGTTTTAATATCCTCACAGCTTTTTCTGTCCACAAGAGGTACTATAATATGGACCTTATTTGGGATACGCTGGTGGCAAGGCCACCCATTACAATTCGGCTGTCAGCTTCAATCCTCCCCTCCTAAAAATAATGGCATCACCATCGGCATTGACAAATTCACTGTCAATTGCAACACAGCTTACATCCTGTGACCGACACCTCTTGACACCATCGAACACCCATATCTGTCTATCCGAGGTCCTTGGGAAGGACTCGATAGGCGGATAGAAATGCCAAATTCAGTCTGAACATCTGGCTGACTCTGTGACCAACAATAATACTGTCCTATCTTACTAATCCTTGGGAAGATGACTGAATGAAAATGCCTGAACAATCCTTAGGCACATGTAGACCATAATCTGGCATTAAATCTGAATTAAACCACTGAAGACAGAATTAAATGCCTTTTCATTCTGAATCACTGGGGATAACCCTTGGAGATAGAAAAAAAAAATATTCTTACCCAGAAACTAGCTTCTCACATTTGTCACAAAAGCAGAGCGGATGGCACATGTTTTGCAAAGCATCTTTATCGCTGTCTCCTTGACTTAGTAAGCGTTCTACTTCTTCTTGGTTGCCCGAAGCAACATGCTGCAAAGAAGGATGAGAGAGACATATATATGGGCAGGTTCAAAATGCAAAACTTAAACAGAGAAGACACCACAAGAGGAAAAAGTCCTTGGAAAAACCATTAGAAGGACAAAAAGGTCAGTTCTCATGTCACAGCAATCGGTAGAGAGCCGGTGCGTTTCCATCACAAGCCCCTGGTTTATTGTCCACCATCGCTAACAATCATTCCAATTCTAGGCTGCATATTCACTGTGTAACATCTGTGTAACTGTTAAACTGTAAAAACTAACTGGTGTCTACTCAAGTCCTGCCAAGAACAATATGCCTTATTCAAGCTGAACAGGTATAAACAATTTCCTCCAATTCCCATATTAAGTCCTATTGGAACTGTGGTCCCAATACACCTTGGGTGGGGGAGGGGGAACAGGTAGGAAAAAGCAAGTGATTACAAACTTAGCTCTCCAGGATACATTTCCATAAACTTATTTTAAAAATGTAAGAATTATACCAATTACAAGACAGGAATGGAGCCCAAACAATACTGATTATTTTGGATACTGGAGGCTTTTAAGAAGAGACTGGACAGTCACTTGTCTGGAATGGTGCTGTTTCAGCAAGAGGTTGGACTAGAAGACCTCCAAGGTCCTTTCCAACGTTGTTGTTCTGTTATTTCTGATAAAAACATCTTCATGTTATTAAAATGACTTACTACCCCGAAATGGGTTAACCAAACCCTTTCTTATGATCGTATAAACTTTATTTGAAAATGTGGATTGAAGTGGGGATTCACCTCTCCATTTACAAGCATTCCCAAAGAAGCGGATATTTGAAAATAATAATAATACATTTTTCAATCGTACATATAGCTTCAACAACAATAAAAGGATAACATCGAATTGATTCAGCAGCTTCTCTGCCAGCAAAGCCATAATCAGCTCCAAACAAACTCTCAAGGCATTAAAGTTTAAACATTTAACTTAAAAAAGGAACTTTAAGAATGTGCCCAGAGAGATTGCTCCGAGGAAAGCTTCCCTCCCAGCCACATCTCTCAGGTGGAAGATGATTAAATGGAAGGAAAAATAACACAGGCACTGCTTAGCAAATAAATATAATTAAAGCCAAATTCCACCAATGGTGATGCTACACTCTGATTAAAGCATCCATAATTATAATTTTAAAAGCCAAAATGACACAGGAAAGATATGTGCTGTTCTTTTATCAATTCGAAAACACCCAGTTTTAATCCAGAGATAGCCATGGAGACAGTCCCTTCAACGGGTTGCCGGGTAAAGCATAATATTTGGCTAATTTTTGCTGAGCTAATCTGACAGTTATGCAATCCAAACCTTAAACAAGCAGTCTATCGGAGTGGTGGACAGTTGAGAGAGAAGATTCATTCTATGTCTTAAGAACAGCTTTTCACTAAATCCTTCAGATCCCTACAAAAGAAAAAGAGAAAGGGGAGCTATTAGCAACCAGAAATGTTTAACTGAAAACAGGTATTTGCAAACCTCTTTTTTTCTACCGGTTTTTAACAGAACTCGGATCCGTTTAAACTGTTGAATTCCATTTTAAAGGCCAACTCTCAAAATTGAACGCCACCGATTTTCTTGCACCGAAGGGTAGGGGTTTCAGTTTTAATTTAACCGATGAATAGAATGAATTTCAATTTTCAAGCAAAAGCTTACAAATATGTAGAATCCTAAAAAAAAAAAAAAAAAAAAAAAAAAACCTCTGCAAGGTGTGTGATAGCTTGAGGTTGCCAAGTATTCTTCTGCAGTAGACTGCTATAAATCAGGGACTTCTACTTGTTGCCCAACACCTTAACCTACATTGTCTCCAGTTTTATAATATTAAAAGTCTGAGCAGCAACTGCACATGGCAAAACTTTATTTAAGGATCAGTCTGATATAACATAGCCTTCCTTGCATCAAGATGGCCCTATTTTCTAGTGTATCAGGAGGAATTTATTTGTGGCCACAGATCAGAGGTGTATCGATGGTAACCGTTCTCAGACAGGAATTATAATTAAATTTTCTCATTTAATAGTCCTCTTGTAATGGAGTTCTTAATCAGCAACGTTCACTCTATTTTTTTAAGGAATGAAAAAAATCGATACAGGTAATCCTTGACTTACAAGGAGCCGTGGTGGCACAGTGGTTAGAATGCAGTATTGCAGGCTAATTCTGCTAACTGCCAGCAGTTCGATCTCCTGACTCAGTCTTTGGTCTGTCCAAGGTTGGTAAAATGAAGACCCAGATTGTTGAGAGCAATAGGCTGACTCTGTAAACCACTTAAGAGAGAGCCCTAAAACACTGTGAAGTGACATATAAGTTTAAGTGCTATTCACACCCACAATTGGAACCAGAATCTCTGTGACTAGCCGGGGTGGTTAAAATTAAGCACAGCCAAATTTACAAACTTTTTTGCCATGGTTGTTAAGCAAATTACTGCGGTTAATTTAGTTTCCTCTATTGGCTTTGCTCATTGAAAGCTGTGTGGGAAAGTTGCAAAAAGAGATCAAGTGACCCTGGGATGCTGCAACTGTCATAAATACATGCCAGCTGCCAATCACCCAAATTTTGATCATGTGATGATGCCGGTGCTGTGACAGTTGTGTGTGGACTGCTTATACGTCACTTTTTTAAATGCCATTTTAACTTCCTTACTAATGCTAATAGATTTGCAATGCCCTTGCCTACTGCTGCTGATTTTTTTTACAAAGTTGGTTTTCATTTGTTTGGTCAATCATGTTGAGTAATTCTCTCCCAGGAAGGTAAAAAAATGTAGAGGGTCAACTGTGAAAGGACATGTTGTACAGGTAAGAGAATGAAAGCTGTAACAGTGGTAGAGAGTGAAAGTCCTCTTCATGTCGGAGGGAAGAAATCACTAAATTTACATCAAGCACAGTTGTGACGCACTTTGGCTTTAAGGTTGGTATGTCATGTGTCAACTTACTGTGGCTTGGAAACCATCATTTGTAGAAACCATCACATATGAACTTGGCCACTGTGATTCATTCAAGGCTCAACATATATTTTGTAATCAGCTGTTCTCTTAATGACACTGTTCACCTCTACACTAAGCTAATAGGCTGGCCTATGTCTATCAGCACATCGTGTCAATCTAACTAGTGTTGATATAGATGATATCATCTTCTGAAGACTTGTTTCAGATTAGAACAGTCTGGTGACCTCTGGGTATTTTAGCTAGCCATTCCAGAAATCTTTGGGTATATGCTCAACAAAACATAGGAGTCAAGGATGAGAAACTGGTGTGTCATTAACTCTCAACAGATCCTGACAGCATAGCCCATGCAGAGCTGAAGTCCAATATCTTTGGTGTATACTTGACTGGAGAAGGCAGCTTTTATACTTTATAACCCATGGGATTATATCCCTGTCTTTTCTCCCTTCAAATCTCTGAAAGAATTGCAATCTGAATCAAGACCAATTGCAGTCAAGTTGCTAATGAAACAATATTAGCAAAGTCAGCTTAGATCAATTCTAGTTGATAAGGAATATTACTTATTTTTTTTCTAGTTCATCTTTCAGACAGAGACTGAGATATATGTTTTGCTAAGTCATTTTGGTTTAATCTGACTGCTCACGAGATATATAAGATATTTTCAAGCAGGAAAGGGGTCGAACCAGCACCCCAAGCTCCCAGAACATATCTGACCACACATTTTCCTTACTTCTGATGCTATATAGCAGATAGATTGAGTAAGCTACAGTTCAATTACCATGACTATATCTGTCGTGTAAACACAGCATTGGGGATTTAAATGCAAGTTAGGCCAAAAAGGTTGAAGCACGAAACTCATGGAGTTGCAAATCTAGATCTTCTGCAAAGAAACATACATACAGCCATTCATGATTTGCCCTCCAAGTGTTTTATATTCTAACATCCGAAATAAAAAGTTTTTAAAACTGGGGTGTGTAGATAGCTGCATTTAGGCAAATGTACCAAGAAAAAATGCAAACAGGGTATTGGGAAACTGGGCATGTTTTATTGACTCGTTTTACTTTGAAAGAACTGCACACATTCTCAAATTTATCGATATGTTTTATTTTACAGAAGGCAGGAAACATCTCCGTCATCCCAATAAGTTTTTGCCTTAAACTTCTTCTTCAGAAGTTAGCAGAGTAACAAGTTATGAACAATCATCAAACTACCCGGAGGCAAACCATTAATAAGTGCAACCATTCAATTCTAATTCCACACATCTTTCGCCCCCACTTTTTTTATTTTTAATTCAACATGGCTGAGATCCAACAAGCAACATTTGTGATCCACCTCTGCCATTTGAGGAAAGGAAAGACAAGTTTGCTTGAGAAGAATATCCCACCAAGAAACCAAGTGAAAGCGTTGCAAAAGTGATTTAAAGTGCAGAAGAGAAGAGTTTGCCAGACAGAAAAGATCCCCAGGCCTTCAGCGTCAAGTGATCCCAAAACCAAGCCATTAAATCCCCTAAATTCCATTCTTTGTAGATGGCTCACAGGCGATAGCTTTCATTCAGGTATCACGTCCACCTCCTCCAGCTTCAATTCAGATCAGGAGCACCTAAGGTTTTGGAAGTTTCTCTTGTCATCAACTTTGTAGTAATGCTGTTGTCTAAAGCAGGGGTCTCCAACCTTGGCAACTTTACGACTTGTGGACTTCAACTCCCAGAATGTGGGAATATGGCTGAGGAATTCTGGGAGTTGAAGTCCACAAGTTGTAAAGTCGCCACGGTTGGAGACCCCTGGTCTAAAGCAGAAATGAGGAACCTGTGGCTCTCCAAGAGTTGACCAGCTACAACTTCCAACATATATATATATTTGACCATGGATGAGTCATGAAGACCTTTCGCTTCATGTCATGGAAAATTCAACACTAGCTTAAACTCCAGAATGCTAAATTACCTACCTAACGACCTACAAGCAAAACCATTTATTGCTGGCAGAAAATCACTGTTAACTCAGCTGTAGGTCTTGACACACAAAGGTTGTGGATTTAGCACTTCCCTCACTCAGCCCAGAATATAAAGCTGTTGAAATATATTCCACTTAATGCATCATCGGCAAGGCTCTAAATGATTTGACTGATAAGCCCGGAAAGCTGAAACCTTAAGGTGACCGTTTTTCAATCTAAAAAAAGGATTTCTACCAACTACTGTAATCCTAAATCAATGGTAATTTTAAATCCATCTCTGAAAAGCCCTCCGTGAACTGCTGACATAGGCTAATTTTTAGTGTAACAGAAGGTGACAGATTTATTAAATACAGGGCAGATTATCCTCCCAACAACATATCAAATTAAGGCTGATTCCATATATTCAATCAAAACATATTCTGTCTTGGCCCCATCTACAGTATAGGTGATCCTTGATTTACAACCACTTGTTGAGCGGCCATTTGAAGTTACAACGGCTCTGAAAAAAGTGACTTCTTGTTATATTCTTTCATACGACTGTCATAAGATTCCCACGGTCACGTGAGCAAAATTTGGACACTTGCCAACTGGAATATATTTAAGACAACTGCAGAATCTTGGGATCACATTTGTAACCTTTTGTAACACCCCTTTTGTAACCTTCTGACAAGCAAAGTCGATGGAGAAGCAAAATCCACTTAACAGCCGTGTTACTAACTTAACCACTGCAGTGATTCACTTAACAACTGCAGCAAGTAAGGTCATAAAAGGTAGCAAAACTTAACAAACGTCTGGCTTAAGCAAACAGATTTGCGGTCGTAAATCGAGGATTACCCAAACTGGTATGCCATGCAAAACCAATGATAAAAACCAGCTCCTGTCTTGGGACACAATTTGCGCTGAGCAAATAAAATCCTGCACCTAACAAGGGAAATGCATGGAAAAGCCAAGCCACATTTCTGCAAGGATGTTTCCTGCAGCATTGCAAATTCTCAGTTTGGGTTTGTCCTTCACGCTCTTTTGCAAGCACAGGATCAAAGACACATTTATATATTTATTTATTTTTGTTACATCAGCCTTTATATTTCACCAGCCTAAGGCTTCGGTTACTAAAATGCTTGAGCGGCCTATCCAGGATAATGACCTGGCTTTGACAAGTGAAATGCATTTCTGAGCTAGCTCTCCGGATTCCTGTTACAACATGGCTAGAATCCTGCAGACCTACAAAAAGGGGACACTATATTAGAGAGATTTTGAGGCTGGGCTAGGATAGACGGCATTACAGGGACTTACCGGTGTCCTGTCAGAGAGGTTTCCTTGACGGATATATTCTATTGCAGCCTCAACTGAGGTCAAGCAATATCCCAGTTCATCCTTCGCTGAGCTGCAAAATCTGAAGTTTTTGATGTAGCTCAGGTTTGCCATCCTAGACAGGGAATGAAACTTACATAAGCAGTTGCCAGGAAGCAAAAATAAAATAAAATAAAATTTGTGCAACTGGACCTGATTTCTATCCATTAAACAGACCTGGATGCTTTCTGATACTTGTTTTTAATTCTGCTCGAGTCTTTGATAATGAACAAGTGTTATGTTTCAACTCAGATAAGTTCTGAATTTACTCTTTTTGCAAGGAGCCAGACAGTTCTTATTTCTGTTTTATAAGACCCATCCTGATTACCACGGTGATCCAGGAGAAATTAAAGATAAGTTCATCCGTGGCACAAAGCCACGATAGTCTTAAATCAGTCCTAGGGTCTGGAATTGCACATTTTACTAAGCTCTATTTATTAATCCTAACAACTGAATTTGTACAATATACAAGGCCAAAAGCCAAACCAAACTACAGTGGTACCTCTACTTATGAAATTAATTCGTTCCGGAAGCCGTTTTGTAACTTGAAAATTTTGTAAGTAGA
>JAEANM010030372.1:0-10021 GCA_017656035.1 Myanophis thanlyinensis | reverse complement strand
TTTAATATATTAAAATTAACTATCCCAAATGTCAAGGTATCAGGCCAAACCAGCTAGTTGAAAAAGATGGGTCTTTATTCAATAAAGCTATACCAAAGCTTTGGATTTGAAAGAAAAAGGAATGTTTGAGCATGCAGGGATGCTAATACAGTATGCGTTGACAACTGTTAAAGTAAGCTTTATGATTTCTAAAAAGACCACATCACTTTTTCTCCTTTCAGCAAAGTCCTACTATAGAAGATGTGTAAATTATATCTGAAGGTAAACTTACTCTAAATTTATGTTTCCACAGTCAAAATATTTTCATTATACGCTAAACGTATTTTTCCTTTTTGGAAAAATAAGGACATTCATCACTTCAGATTTCCCTGCATAGGTTTTTTTTTTTTTTTTTTTAAACTGCTTTGATCCCTCTGTCCATCTGCTGTGGGGTGTGAGCACACACACTTGTGCATACATTTGTTGTGTATGTGTGTGAAAGAGAGACAGAGAGAAATGGAAAATGTGTTTTTTTGGAAACGTATCTGCTCCCCTTATGAGCCTTCACTGAAATATTTCTGGATCAGCTCAGCAGTTTGTTTTCTCAGCAAATTCTTCATGGAGATGCCAGAAAATCCAGCTCTGGGAGGACAGCCAGCAGATTCATTTTTCTCATTCCATGGCATCATTAGGATTGGTACCTTTTAGTAATTGATTTTCCATTTGTTTTGGAAACTCTCAGCAGCCAGATCTATTGCAAAGATATTTGAACCTTTAAAAAAACCACGATGGAACATCAAAGCATGAAGCATAAGAATAGCTTTGCTGGAGGAAGACAAAGCCCACCTCACTCCAGCATTTCATTTCTCACTGAGGCCAGCCAGATACCTCTGAGGTGCCCCTAAGTAGAGGATGAAAGGATACCTCTTACCTGCCATTGCTCCCCCTGCAGTTAGCATTTGGAATCAGGTTGTCATCAGCCAAAGGGGGACACTGAGTCTTTAAGATCAGTAGCCTTCAACAAATCTGTCTTTCGTGAATTTTATATAATCTCCTTTTGAAGCCATCCAGTTTTTAGGGATCATTAATGTCTTGTAATGACTTCCACAGATTAATTATGAAAGAGCCACAGTGGCGCAGTGTTTAGATTGCAGTACTGCAGGCTACTTCTGCTGACTGCTGGCTGCCCACAATTTGGCAGTTCAAATCTCACCAGAATCAAGGTTGAGTCAGCTTTCTATCCTTCCAAGGTTGGTAAAATGAGGACCCAGATTGTTGGGGGCAATATGTTGACTCTGTAAACCACTTAGAGAGGGCTGTGAAGTTCTGTGAAGTGATATATAAGTCTAAGTGCTATTGCTATTTTCTTTTCTGTTTTATAAAACTTTTTTGAATACGCTTCAGTGGATGTCCATTAAACTTAGTGTTTTCAGAGAAGGATAACATTTCCTCCCTATCTATTCATTTGATGCTTTTATATCCTTTGATAATCTTTTCCTCCCAGTTGCTTTTTTTCTAACCTAAAAAGATTGTCACTTTTCTTGTAAAGATAGTGTTTAAGCTTTGGCTGTAGATTTCTGCACTTTTTCCAATTTTTAAATATCCCTTTTCCAAACATGCTTACCAGAACTGTACACAGTACTCCAGATGAGCAAGTACAGAGATATTACAGTTGGCAGTTTTATTTTCAATCTTTTTCCTAATAATCTCTGATGTGAAATTTGTCTTCTGCCACACATTGGCTCAACACCTTCATTGAACTATCACTGTGAGCCAATGTATTTTTCTGGTTAGTTACAGAGTGCTCAAGCTCATCAACATTGGAGTAAATTTTAGGCAGTGTGTGTGTATTGTTCCAAAATACATTACTTTATACTTCATGGAGTTGAATTAATGTTTACCATTTGGTTGACCATCTATTTTAATGAAAAATCAGTAGCCTGGGAGTCTCTTGGATTTCCCCACACTAAATAATTTGGTATTGTCCACAAACTTGGCCAACTCTCTTTTTACCCTTTAATTTATGAACAAGTTAAAAAAAACACTGGTCCCAGCACAGATTGTTGAAGAGCTCTAGACCTCTTTTTCTTAAGAATATTGCTTATTTATTCCTGACTTTGCTTTTTGTTGTTCAATCAGTTAGCAATACATAAAATGGACACATCTTCTTATCCCAAGTCCATTAAACTTATTCAAGAGTCTTAATGAGGAACTTTTGTGAAATGTTTTTGAAAATCTGCATTAACAACAATAATAAACTTGTATGATATCATATTCTCAACATCTTTGGGTGATTCACAACAATTAAAGAAATTGCAATAAAAGATGGCAAGTTTTGAATGAAGCAAGAGGTCTTACTTGCTAAATACCTTGTTGAAGAGCCAGGTTTTCACTGGTGGTCTGAACAACAGCATAATAGGAGCCATTTGGATCTTGGCAGAAGCTTCATTTCTCATTTCTGTCCCAGTAGATGGTACTGTTTAATTGAAAGAACCCAGAGCATGCCAATCCTGCAAGTTCAAAGTGGTCAGGGAGATATTACTGTACAGAAATAGGCAATCCTTCAGTTAACAAGATCATATCCCTGTATTGCAGTGATGGCAAACCTTTTAGAGACTGATTGCCCAAACTGCAAGTTGCGCATATACATATGCGTGCACACCCACCTGTGTGCCGGAGAACCAAAGACCAGCTGGCCGGCGGGGAGGCGAGACATCACAACACCCACACCTCTGCAGGAAAAGCAGCTGACATCCAGGAGGCGAGATCTTTTTCTTTCGTGAGAAATTGGAATTGGTTGGCTTAACTTTTTTTTAGTCCCACAAACTTCTGTTTCCCTGCAAACAACAGCAAGAAAGACAACAGAGAAGCATGGTGGAGCTGAGCTGGGGTGATGGCATGCGTGCCCACAGAGAGGACTCTGAGTGCCACCTCTGGCACACATGCCACGGTTTGCCATCTCTGCTCTATTGGATCTGTTGACATTATTGATAAAATTCAGATGTTAAAGGTTAATGTTATCTTCTACATTTAAGACAAACACAATTTCTGCAATTTGCTTGGTGCAGGCATTAACTATTAATTTTTTAGATGCTGATTAAGAAGCTTTGGATGGATCCTATAAGCACTTAAATTTTTACATATTTATATTTTTCTTCTTTAGGAACTTTTTAACTTAGAAGTTATCCCCTGTGTTGTATGTTTACAAAGTTTGGGGCCTTGGCTTTCTTACATTCACTAAACTCAATCCTGAAGCCTATTTTCTGGAGACGGAAGATTAGTGTGGTTCTTCCTGCTCAACTTGATAGCAAATTATCCTTGTTGCTATTTCCTTTCCTGTTTCCTTGCCATGAATTTGAACTCTTAAAAGTATCTTTCCTCTTGTTAAAGAGTTGTGGCTGGGACTGAGTTGTTGCATGAGAATATGACTTCATTTAGTAGCTAATCACTTGATTAGTATTCAGCTGCAGATTTTAGTCCCTCCCTCTCAAATTGTGTGATCAACAAGCAATAAATATTCAGTTCAAGCAGATAAAAGGCAGAGAGCCTCACCCAGTTAACCAAACAATCTGTCCTTAAATACAGCTGATTAGCTTCACAAACCGAACAGTTCCATCCAACACTCCCCTTCCCGGGCATCCTGTTTGCTCACAAGATCCCATCATTTTAATCAAAGCTGACTGAGATTTGGAACAACCATATTCTTTAAAATTGACATAGTGGTGTATTTAATACAAGGAGCCTTTTAATTTGTTCACACTTGCCCTGCCCATGGAAGCATTAAAAAAAGAGAATAAATGTGTTGTCCCAGGCTGAAGAAATTCCATATGGTTGTAACGTACTTTTCAATAGCTGAAATAATTAAATCCAGCATATATGTTATCTGGAAAATAGGATGGAAGATATGAAAGCTGAACCTGGGTTGGACTTCCTGGTATTTTATGGAATTGTGCACACCCATGTTTAGTTTTAATATATATGTACACATGTCTATGGGGGTACATATGGATGAACTTGTAGTTATACAACTATCATAGATAATTTCCTTATTCTACTAGTATACTTTTGATATGGATCTACTAATTTTCATAAATATCTGGAATACATGAAGAGAAGACCTTAGTCAATAGCTACATTGAACTCAAGGACAGCTTTTGTCTGCAGACTATATAATACCCTTCTATTTTAAGTGAGGCTTCTCTTATAGTGTAACAGCTGTTCTACAAAAACTGCTCCTGTGTTTTCATTGTGTACTCTATTCAATGTGTCCGTGTCTCCAACAGTTGTACAGCAAGTGCGAATTAAACATGTGGTGCTCCTCCAACTCAAAGTTGTGTTGAAAAATTACATAATTACTGCTGGCCAAATATTAAGTGCAACTCTCTGCCATCCAAAGATTTTTTGGTCCATTTTTTAATCTTATTACATAAAGGAATTTGAAAACAGATATGATTTAAGGATAAATTGGCAATATAGGATTGAGATAAATGAGATAAAACCCTTAATTATCTGTAATGCTTTATGAAGTAAATAACGAATCTCCATACATAAAAAGATTGTATACATAAATACCATGCAGTTCTGTTTGAACGGAAACTTGTCTATCCTTAATACCTGGATGATAGATTTTTCTTAAGAACTACATGCCACAGTCCTTTGAGCCATGGGCATCTGTAGGAAGAGCAAGTGATGGAATATATGTGTGTAAGCAATTTACACACTTGGTTATGATAACTAAAGTCATTTTTTATATTACGAGACCACCCCATGTGTATAATAATTTTGCAAAATTATTGAATCTCTCTTTTCTTAGCTTGCCTATGCTCTAGGTGGGCCATCAGAAAGAAGAAAATGGTTAGGATTCAATGGAAATGGATGCTTAATATAAATAACCTCTTCAAATAGAAAACTTTGTATATCTGTGTGAATATGGAAGAGTTTGGATAAAAGCTAGAAACTGGGTGACTTTGGGTCAATCACTTCTTCTAGGAGGAAAAAGGCAATAGCAAACTACTTCTGAAAAATCTTGCCAAGAGAATTGCAGGGACTTGTTTAGGCAATTACTGGGTGTCAAAACTGACTCAAAAGCACAGGTACAAATATGTATATGGAAAAGTGCATATTTGGTTCAGTAATTAAATTTGTGTTTGTAACCCCTTAAGAAGTACCAGGATAAATTAAAGTGATTTATCAGTGATAAATAAGCAAGAAAGCATGAGCAATTTCTCTTACCAAATTCACATTGAATCAAGGGGGAGCCCTGGTGGTTAGAATGCAGTAGCAGGCAAACTGCCCACAGCCTGGAGTTTGATCCTGATCAAAGGCTCAAGGTTGACTCAGCCTTCTGTCCTTCTGAATTTGTATGAGGACCCAAATTATTAGGGGCAATATGCTGACATTGTAAACCACCCAAAGAGTGCTGTAAAGCACTATAGGGAGTTATATATAAATCAAAATAAATAATATAAATCTATAAATCTATAAATCTAATAAATAATAATAATAATAATAAATGCAATTGCTAGTTAGTCCACCATTTTGTTAAGTAATTTGTTCCATCGTTGATTTTTTTCTTATTGTTAGGAAATTTCTTCAGACATCCAGCTGCCTTCTTTAGCTTAAATTCATACAGGGGATTATTTATTTATTTTCTCCATACTAACATGCATGTTGGCTTACAACAATTAAAATATAGATTATAAAACACAAAACAATTAAATTCAATAACATTAAGTTAATAATTAAAAGCTAGGTGGAAGAGAAGGATTCCTGACACTTTAATGGATACTGGGAGAGTGGGCTTCAAATGCACTGCCTTGGAAAAAGTATTCTGTGGTCAAGGAACCATAGGGAAGAAACCTCTTTTTGTTGAACTGATAAGCTCCAGCCTTCGTTTGCTTGGTCACTGAGCCTTCCTCTAAGGAGCCTGGTTATCTTACATTCTTAGTCAGCAATAGCCAGTCAATGAATCACCAACAAGGCAGTTAGCAATAACTTTGGGTGACTAATTTCCTACCGAATTCCAAAAGAGTGTACATCAAAGACATTGTGGGAATCTAAAATATCATCCTTATTCAACAACCTGGTACTCTTTACAGTCTGGACATAAAAAGAATAAACATAGGTACAAAGCTGATTTCAGTGATGAGGCAGGCAAATGCTAATGAATTGGGACTGCCCTTGATCTGGGTAATGGATAGATTCCTTTTCCCAAGTCAGATCATTGTTCTATCCAGAGAGACTCTTCTTAGGAGATTCCTGCAGGATATCAGATTAGAATCTTTTTTTGGCTCTGACTCTTTATATTCAGAACATATGTCCTGTCATTGTATTATAGACCCTCTTCTTTGAAAGCAGTTTTCTTTTTAAGTGCCTGGTTCACACAGTAGCTAGTTAGTTGCCTAGATATAATGATATGGTTGGGAAAAATGAATGATAAAAGAAAAGCAAATGGAGAAGCACCAATATGGAGATGTATCCTTAGCCATAAAAATCTAATGAGTGGTATTTGCTGAGATGAGATATTACAATCTAAAGTCGCAGGGAGGTGGAGTTCTGGGCTGAGTTCAACCCTGTGACCCCAGATACAGTGGACAGATTGCTGGGTAGCCTTAATGCCACCACATGCCCATTAGATCCTTGTCCCTCCTGGTTAGTGTTGGCTACCCGGGAGGTGACGCGAGGCTGGTTCTAGGGAATCTTTAATGCTTCTTTGAGAGAGGGGTTCTTGCCTGCCGCATTGAAAGGGGGTGGTGAGACCTCTCCTCAAGAAGCTGTCCGTGGACCCAGTCTAATTATTGGCCGGTCTCCAACCTTCATTTTTTAGCAAAGGCTGTTGAGACCACGGTGGCACGACAGCTTCCTCAGCATCTGGATGAAGCGTTGTATATGGACCCCCTCCAATCGGGCTTCAGGCCCAGTTTCATCACGGAGACGGCTTTGGTCGCATCGGTTGATGATCTCTGGAGGGCTCGGGACAGGGGTTATTCCTCTGTACTGGTCCTATTAGACCTCTCAGCAGCTTTTGATACTGTCGACCACAGTATCTTATTGCAGTGGTTGGAGGGGTTAGGAGTGGGGGGCACTGTTCTGCAGTGGTTCTCCTCCTTCCTCTCTGGCCGCTCACAATTCGTGTTGGTGGGGGGGCAGAGATCGACCTCAAGGCCCCAAATATGTGGGGTGCCTCAGTGGTTGGTGCTCTCCCCCCTGTTGTTTAACATCTATATGAAGCTGCTGGGTGAGATCATCCGTGGCTTTGGGGTGAGTTTTCATCAGTATGCTGATGATGCTCAGCTGTACATCTCCACCCCAAGCCACCCCAATGAAGCTGTTGAAGTGATGGGCTGTTGCCTGGAGGCCGTGCAGAATTGGATGGGTCAAAACAGGCTCCAGCTCAATCCGGCCAAGACCACGTGGCTGTGGTTTCCTGCGCCCAGATATAGCCAGCTTACTCTATCGCTGGCCGTGAGAGGTGCGTGTGAAACTTTTCCCCCCATGGAAAGGGCTCGCAACTTGGGTGTCCTCCTGGATGTACGGCTGTCATTGGAAGAACATATTGCAGCCATCTCCAGGGGGGCCTTTTATCAGGTCTGTAGGATTGCCCACTTTTCTGGATTGTTTTGTTTGGATTGCCAGTTTTCTGGACTTTCTGGATTGGGGCGCTCTTCGCACAGTCACTTCTGCCCTTGTGACCTCCCATCTAGACCAGGGGTCTTCAAACTTGGCAATTTTGAGCTTTGCTGGTGAGGGATTCTGGGAGTTGAAGTCCACAAGTCTCAAAATTGCCAAGTTTGAAGACCCCTGATCTAGACTATGCTAATGCTCTCTACATGGGGCTCCCCTTGAAGAGCATCCGAAGGCTGCAGTTAGTGCAGAATGCAGCCGTGCGGGTAATTATGGGAGCCCCTCAGAGCTCCCATGTTACACCTTTCCTGCACGAGCTGCACTGGCTTCCTGTGGCCTTTTGGGTGCGATTCAAGGTGTTGGTACTTATCTTTAAAGCGCTCCATGGCTTGGGACCCCGGTACTTACGGGACCACCTGTTGCCACCATCAGCCTCCAACTGACCGGTGCGTTACCACAGGGCAGGCCTCCTTGGGGTTCCACTGTTGGGATGGTGTCACCTGACAGCCCTGAGGGTACGAGCCTTCTCTGTGGCTGCGCCCTCCCTATGGAATGAATTGCCCCCAGAGATTCAGACCATTGCGGACCTCCAGGCCTTCCACCGTGCACTAAAAACCCATCTTTTCCAGTCAGCTGGTCTGGCCTAATACCTTTGGGGTTTTAAATTGTAAATTTAAATTTTTGAATTTAATTCAAAAATATATTTAAAAATATATTTTTAAATCCTAAATTTTATCTTGGTATTCTAATTTTAGTCTGCCAATTTATTTAATTTGTTTTAATTAATATTTTTAACTTTTGTTGACTTGTTTTAGAAGGATGTACACCACCCCGAGTCCTTCTGGAGAGGGGCGGTATAGAAATCTTGACAATAAAGACAATAAATAAAGTATATCTTTAAAAGAAGATTTCATACTTCTGAACTAGAAACCCAACCATTTTAAAGCAATTGATATATATAACTTCTCTTTGGATAAAATTGAGAGGGGATAGTAATATACATTCATATTTAAATTTCTCCATGCCATTCTTGCTGTACAAGAATGTACATAAATACTGTGCCAGAGGGAACCTTTATGTTAAGTGGCTTAGTGTTTAAGGCTCATGGTAGACATGTGTAAATTGAGGCAACGTGTGGGCCCTGTAATCCTGGAGTATGGGCCAGAGAGTCCTCTATATCTCCCCCACAAACTGTAATTCTTTATATTACAGGATTGACTGAATGTAATCAGGATTCCCAGGAGGAGGGAGTGCATTCCAGGGGAGCAAGACACAATTCAGTTCATGTGAGACAAATATCTCAATGAGTCTCTCTTGGTTTTTGGAACTTGACCCCAAGTGTAAATAATATGAAACATATTTAAAGAAGTATCATGTTAGAGAAAAGTTAATTGAGCTTTTATCTTGGCTCACCAATTTTTCATAATATACAGTAGGTAGTCCTTGATTTAGCAATAGCAATAAGACTTATATTCAATTTCACAGTACTTTACAGTACAGGTACAGTACAGTACCTTTAAGTGGTTTACAGAGTCAGTATATTGCCTCAAACCATCTGGGTTCTCATTTTAGCGACCTTGGAAGGCTGAGTCAACCTTGGGCCTGGCGAGATTCAAACTGCCAAATTGCAGGCAGCCGGCAGTTTGCAGAAGTAGCCTGCAGTACTGCATTCTAACCACCATGACCATTTACCTTGACCAGTGACTATTACAAGTTATGGTGGCACTGAATGAATGGTGATTATGATCAGTCCACGGAATTCTGGCCACCCAGGAATCCTTGCAGGTGATCTTGGCATGTGGCAGCTGGCTTATATTAAGTGTCCTGTGATCATATGATTTTCATTTGCAACTTTTCCTGCCGTTTTCCCCAGAAAGTCAATGGGGAAGATGACAGGGAAGGTCAAAAGTCATTGGGGTAAATCTCCCCCTCCTGCACACCATTCCTGAGCCTCGTTGTGGCTTCTTCATACCCTATCCAATGCTTGCCACACCCTGCATTCTGCATTTCCTTGTATTCCTATGCATCCTACCCAAGCCTTCCTATGCTTCTGCCCACCTTATGTCTTTCCCCACTCAGCAGCCACTTACCTATCTGTCAGCTTGCTCGACACTGGCTGGGACTTGCAACTTAAATAAATATGACAGCATAGGAGGTTGCATTCCCTTTTCTGGTGGCGAATACCACTTTACTGCTGGAACTCTTTGGTCAGGCTTCAGCCTATCTGATTAGCAGGCTGGTACCAAGATGGAGACTTTGTTGTGAAGACGAATGTCGCCTGACAGCCCCGAGGGTTTGAGCCTTCTCTGTGGCTGCGCCCTCCTTATGGAACGAACTGCCCCCTGAGATTCGTACCATTACTGACCTCCGAGCCTTCCGACGTGCGCTAAAAACCCATCTCTTCCAGCTAGCTGGTCTG
>JAEANM010030371.1:0-10021 GCA_017656035.1 Myanophis thanlyinensis | reverse complement strand
GAGGTGAAAGAGACGTTGTCGGGCTTTTTTTACCATGGTGTTGATGTGGAAGGTCCATGATAGGTTTTTCGAGATGTACACACCACGGTATTTGAAACAGTCCACTCTCTCTGCCGGGCTTCCACTGATGACTCATATGAACTGCCTGAATCTCCTGGTTTCCTCAGCGCTTGACACATTATTTGTTATGAAAAGACATCTCAGAACACAGCACTGATCTACATTTTATTGTGTGAATCTAGAACCGTTGGCTTCATACTGGTCTGCTGGGGGAGTACGCTTTCTCCCTTGATGTTATAATTTAATTTTTAACCCATTATTGTTCTGTTGCAGGGAAATGTTAGGAGAAGGGTGTGTAGAAAGTAAACGAAGAGAGGAAGACAGACATTGTAGTGATCTACACAGAAACATAGCCTGCTCTGCTATGGGGTTTTCTTCACAAACAGCATGAGTTATTGCTGGTTGAATCTCCTCTGCTTGCCACAGATTATGTCGGCCAACACAGAAAGCCTTCCCATTAGAACGGAATCAAAGCTTTAGCACAATTCTGCCCATCAGATTGTTTTGTAGACTGAAGTGGACATTTTCACTTGAACGCTTTTAATTATGTAGAGCAACTGAAAAGTTGTTTGTAATCCCTGTATTACAGATTAATATGTTGGATGAAGTTTGACATTTGGTCTGAAGAGAGGCTCTTATATAGAGATGATTGAACACGAATAATGCAGGAAATTAAAGGCTACAAAAAGATTATGAGCTGCTGATTAATTATTCTGATTTTAATTACCTTTGTGGAGGCATGGTATAGATTTTCTTTCTGACTGTAGCATGTTTTAGCCAATCTTAAAATACATAATACTAACTTGAGGATTTCCACTTTCACTTAGGTGCAAAGTCTATTGGGGGTTATTGGAATAGTAATTTTGCTTTAAACTACCTTCCCAGGAGTTGGAAATTAAAAACGATAGATTGTTAGGTTGAAAATATAATAAACCAAATAAACAGTCGAAGCATGTGCTTATACCATATTAAACCACTGTATTTATTTTATTATAAATAGTAAATAGCCACCTATACCTCCAAAAAATAGAAAAAGTAAGGGAAACTTTGCAAAATGTCCATAAAAGTTCATGGACATTTATGTATAGATCTTTGAAGAATTCCTTTATATTCGTACAATATATCTTGTTTATATATTGAGATATGAAAAGTTGGCTATAACATCAATCAGTTGGTTTCATTCATCGGTCTTATTGGCAGAAAAGAAACTAGTCAAGGCACTTGGTCTAAGTAGCCTTGTGTGGTCTCATTTTCTCCTAGAAAGTCACATTCTGGAGGACGTAAACAAGTCCATTATTGCCCTGAGAGAGCAGAATCCTGATGAGCTGGACCGTGCAGCTGGTGCCATCCGTGGAAGGGCAGCAAGAGTGGTGGACATTGTCTCTGGTGAGATGGACAATTATGAGACAGGAGCCTACACGGAAGGAGTGATGAGAAATGTGCTCTACCTCTCAAATGCCGGTATGTACATGCACAATTTTTCCCCTGGTTCTTAATTTCTGTTGTGTTTCCATGAGAAATATGACCCAACTCACTACAACTGAAATTATAGTTGACTCGTGTATTTTATTACAAAAGATAAAGGTATCCATTTAGGAATATTTGCCTAGATTTCTGTGTGCAGTAGGAGACCTAAGTTTTCTACATTCGATATCTGCCTCACCTGTTCCTTGCTATATATAAAAATGGATAAACATTATATTATTAGGGCATTAACACTTTCTCACATAAACACTTCGGCTGTGGTTGGACAATATTTGACCATTCAATTCAGATTCAATTTCGCTGCACACATGTTGTGCATTGACAATAAAGGATTGAATTGAATGCATTAGATTTAGCAAGGATGTTGGATTTCTGCTTCAGTCTGTCTTTTGGTAGAATGAGGCCTGATGTTGTGGTTTCAAAATAGTAGCACATAGAATCTAAGTTCTACTATGCATGAAAACTCTTATGTATGAGTGCATGAAAGTTAGGAGTGGGAACTGGGAAGCCTCTGGCTAAAAGCTCATTTAGTAGGTGGCCACAAGAGTATTCTCAGGCTGAGATGATATCTATGAAGAAGTAATTTGAACACATGAAATAGCTATTTAACATCAAAGAAAACAGAACAAGCCTTTTCATTGATTCATCTTTATTATTTGTATAAATAACTCAAGGTGGAGAACGTCCATAATACTTTTTCTTCCTCCTATTTTTTTCTCACAACAGCAACCCTGTGAAGTAAGGTGGGTTTTAGAAAGAATGATTGGCTCCAAGTTACCTGGCCACTTTTCATGTCTAAGTTGGGACTAGAACTCACGGTCTCCTGGTTTCCAAGGCAGCAACTTCATCACTGTACCAAATTGTCTACCAGTCATACAATTTTTTTAAATGTAGCATTGTATTTTTGTTTTTGGTGGCAAGTATTCCTTCAGATTCTCAGGCAGATGATTCCCTACTACCTCCTGTATTCAATCTACTGAAATAGTGATGCCAAGGATTAAATTAGAAACATAGCTTTTTGTGTCAGTTGTGTAGCCTACTATTAAGCTAGAATTCCTCTGTCAAAAAACTGTGATTATTACTTGGTTTGCGGTAAAATGTACTGTAGCTGCTGGAATTTTGAACCACACATTCCTCTTTCTCATTACGAGTGTAATATAAGAGTCAACTGGGCCACAGAGATATCCATTCAAATAATTTATTTCCCTTTATGTCCTGAGGGATATTCAAACATGTTAATTTCAATGTCTCCCATTTCCCCTTTCTCCATTTTACCTCATTATGCTATCACTTCATTATTTTTAAAAGGTTGGCATGGCAATTTGTACATATTTTCATATGCGTTTTTCTAAAATGCATGGTTTTACAATCAACTTCCCCCAGGAAGTGTTGTTCCTTGTTGTTTATATATCCCATCAAAATATTTATTTTATCCCAATAAAATATGCCCCTTTCCTCTGGAACAGCAACCCCACTGGGCATTGGAATGGCCCCTTTCCTTCAGACATTTAGAAATTCTGTCAAACTTCAGTATCTTCTAACTGGCCTTAGGGGTTGAATGATATAGAATGCATTTTAATGGGATGTATTTTAATTGCAGCTGCATCAATGGTGATATATTTCTGGGTTTTCATAAATTTGTGTGGAATCATTTTGCAATGTATGTATTTTGATGCACTTGGGATTTTTTTTTTAAAAAGGAACAACTATCAGTACTGTCAGTATCTCCACAAACAAATATCCCTTAGTCCATCTAGTCATAGTGATTGATTGATTGATTGATTGATTAAGAATATGTTTAAAATATCAACCTTCTTTCTATAATGTTTCTTCAAAGTGTATTGTGTTGTTCTCATTAGGTTGGTTGCCTTTATATTTGATTCGACTTCCATTTTTCGCTGTGCTCCTTGACTTTTCCCACTAGAGTTGGCAGAGGCTTTGCATTTTCAGCTGAGTCTCATCAATGCAGCTCAGGTTACTGATGTTTTTTCCTTCAGTTTCAAAACAATATTCACCTTCTTCCAATCTAGCTTTTTCTGGGACGGTTTTTCTGTAGGTATTTCTTCCAGTGTCCTTACAGATACTTTTTGTAATTCTTGCTCATTGTCTCTTTGAACATTTCTCTGAAATTCTTGGTTGAGTTTCTTCCTGAGAGCTTTATTGTTTCACGGCATTGGCTTCTTTTCTTCTTCTTCTTGGCGTTTCCACAATTTGTTCCGACGTCCAGATTGCTCTCTTCTGTTTCTTAATCCTTGACAATCTGTTTTCACATTCCTCTTGAACAGTACTTATTTTAAGCACATTCCAGAGTTCTTCTGATTTTTTCATCAATCAAGACGTCAAAGTGATTCCTGATGTTCTCCTTGAAAATAGTGAGAACATTGTTGAACGGGTTATCTTTCTGCTGCTGCTGTAGCTCAGCTTGGAACCATCATGTGAGAAGTTCACAATCTGTTTTTACACTCAGCCCCTGGCCATGTCTTTGTTGTTATGACTAAGCTCCTCTACCTTTTTAGCAATAATGCACTTGGTTTGATTTCTAATATGTACTCCAACTACTGATACCAATGTAAATGGGCATCATTTCGGTTGTTGACAGAGAGTGATAGCTATGAAGAAACCATTGGAGTGGTAGCAATGGATAAAAGATTATCCTGCTTCGTTTTGGCTTCTTAAAATATATAATTCAAGTACATTTTCCTTTTTAATATTTCCAACTTTAGAATGCCCAAGTCTTCAATCACAGCTAGCATGTCTTGTTTGCATGTTGACTTTAAACCGAACTTGATCATAAGCCTCTTTAGTTGCTTCTTCTACCATATGAGTTGTCAAAGCATAAGTTTTAAGGACCGTCTTACTAAAGGTTGTCCACAAAATCTAATCAATATGATTCATTGATTCCATTGTGACCATGGATGTCTTCCTTCCCAGGTAGACAAGGCAAGAAACACAACCTGATGAGCCAACTATTTTATGGTAAGGCTACATCAGATTTGCAGATGACACCAAAGGGGGTGGGTGGAAATGTTAACACATTAGAAGATAGGCTCAAGTTTCAGAAGTATCTTGAAGATTTGAGCAATGGACCCCAGCCAACAAAATGTAATTCAGTAGTAAAGACAGTAAGGTCCTGCACTTAGTCAGGAAAAATCAAATGCACAGGTATAGATTAGACAGACACCTGGCTCATCAGCAGTAACTCTGGGAGAGGGATCTAGCAGTGTGATGAAGCCGCCAAAAAGCCCCATGTAGTCCTAGGATGCATCAACACAGGGATAGCATCAAAATCGTAAGAAGTGATGGTATTTCTTTATACTACAACTGGTGGTGCCACATTTAGAATTCTGCATCCAGTTCTAGTCACTGTGATACAAAAAAAAGATACTGAGGCTCTAGAAAGAGTGCAAAGAGAAACAATACCGATGATAAGGAATCTGGAGGTTAAAACATACAGTGAATAGTTAAGGGAACTAGGTAGGTAAAGGTTCCCCTCAAATATATGTGCTAGTCATTCCCGACTCTAGGGGGCAGTGCTCCTCTCCATTTCTAAGCCAAAGAGCCGGCGCTGTATGGTGACGATGCTGTGGTCATGTGAACCAGCATGACTAAATGCCAAAGGTGCACAGAGCGCTGTTACCTTCCCACCGAGGTGGCCCCTATTTTTCTACTTGCATTTTTTACATGCTTTCAAACTGCAAGGTTGGAAGAAGCTGGGGCAAGTAATGGGAGCTCATTCTGTTATGTGGTGCTAAGGATTCAAACTGCCAAACTGCCAACCTTTCTGATTGACAAACTCAGTGTCTTAACCACTAAGCTACCACATCCCCAAGAGAGCGGGGTAGGTCTAGCCCAGGGGTGGGAAACCTTGGCTCTTTCATGACTCATGGACTTCAACTCCCAGAATTCCTGATCCAGCATGGGTGGCTCAGGAATTCTGGGAGTTGAAGTCCATGAGTCATGAAAGAGCCAAGGTTCCCCACCCCTGGTCTAGCCTAACAAAGGGAAGGATTAAAGGTGACATGATAGATGTCTTCTGGTACTTGAGAGGCTCTTACAGAGAAGAGGGGGTTGACTTATTTATGTGCCAGACAGGGGAGTGCCAATGAATATTTAATGAGGGGGGTCTAAATATATACATTGGGTCCAAATATTGCACTGCCAGTTCTTTGTTGCTCCCTATGGTATTTTCTTTTCAAGGGAGGAGTTTAATTTAGTTTGGTCTTGACATCCATGTCACAAGACCTCTAGTAAGAGAGTACACATGCTTTTTTATTCTCTTTAAATTGATTCAACAATTGAAAAATAATCTTCCTCCTCCACCAGTAAATCAATGTACAACAGCTAAAACAGGAAAGGCCTGGTGTCAGTGTTCCAATTAAACTCCTCATTTCCATTCAGAAACAGTCCATCCAAGTAAGAATTTTATTGAAGAAGTCATACTGGCACATCTGGGAAAACCCGAATCTGAACTTCCGGATTATCCCATCACCCAAGTGAATTCCACAATCCATCCCCTTCACCCGCCATACCATCACATTGCCCAATCCAGCAAGGTTGAAAGTGAAATCACTTCTTCGGTCAACCCCCTTGCAGGTGTCGGTTGACCCAGCCTTGACATTCTCTAAGAATGTTATTTAGACTACCAGCTATCCTCTAAGAGATTACCCCTCCCAATTTCCCAGGCTCCAACAATGGCAGCATAGAAGCTTCTGCAGATAATATGGCTTCCAATGCTGACACCTGGGTAAAGAAATGGAACCTCAGGTTCATGTGTTTATTTGAACAGACACGGAATGATAGAATAAAAGCAAAAGAATATTTGCTAGAAAATAGTTATTATTGTCAGCTTGTCCTAAATTATCTTTGCTACTTTGAGGAAGGGATGTTAACTAGATCAACTTTACACTTTTCCAGTAGAGTTCTTCATGTGCTTTTTAATGGTAGTGCATGTTTAATATAAGATGTATTAGGTCTAAGATTAATTGTGGAATACCGATTTTTGTAGCAGCCTTGGTTGTGAAATATCTATTCAGAGTCCCTATCTAGCTAGTAAAGAATGCTAAGATTAATTTGTTCCAAATCTTAGATTCCACTTTAGACAAATTTATACTGAAAGGCCCATTCATGCTATAATCAGTAAACAAGTTCCCTGTGTGTATGTAAATCATTCTCTATTTTGACTGTTAGCTATATGGCATTTGTTTTGTCTGTCAGTGCCAATTATTTCATAGCGAATGACAGATTTTTAAAGAGAAAAACAGCAGCACAAAAAAGCACATTCCATAATTGTTCTTTAACATAATCTGAGACTTGAAGGGCATTTTAATAGAAGGGACTACTGTATATGCAGCTCAGGGTCAAACTGTGAGCTCCTTGTGCTCTATCTGCATTTGGCTGTTTGCTTGGAGACGTTTCATTATTTGATTAAGTATTACCAGTGCTCTGTTGATGTTTTGAAGGAATTAAGCAACAGTTTATGTAGGGATGATTTTCTTGTTTATGCAGTAGAATAGGCTACAAATTATTATAAATATTTCCTGAAATATCTTAAATTATATTACTAGATCATCATAATCTAGGACTGTGATGGCGACCTATGGCACGTGTGCCCCAGTTGGCATGCAGAGCCATCTCTGCCGGCACGCCAGCCATTACCCCAACTCACGGACTGTGCATGTGTGCACGTGTGCAACTACTGTATGTGCGTGTGATTCCTGTGTGACGACACGTGCGTGCAAGACCCTTGTGCATCTGCACAGGCGCACAAGACTCAGCACGAGACTCCTGCACAACTGCGCATGCTTTCAAGACTCCTGTGCAATGGCTCATGCATGCGAGACTCCCACATAACCGTGCATGCATGTGTGTCTGCAGTGTGCACAGGCACAAAAGGCTCACGACTCGCGTACCCTTGGAAGCCTCATGAATGCGCAGAAGGCGTGCGTGAATTGTGCATGTATGAAAGATGCACGTGTGCAAATCACACATCCATGGAAGGCATGTGCATGCACAGAAGGCCACATGCTCACATTCAGCGCTCGATTCCGAAAGGGTTTGCCACCACTGATCTAGGATATGTCTGTTAAAACATTCTCATATGGATCCATTCAGCATTTTGTGTTGATGTATAAACATAATCTCAGGTACTACAATAGAAAACTGCATTAAATATGAAAACGAATAAGTTTTGTAGCAATGCCCTTTCTTTGGCAATCTTCCTTCTTTCAGTATCAATTCAGATTTATTTTCTTTTAGAGCAGAGCCTGAGGATGACTTATCTTGTCTTTGCTCATGTTATTAGCTCTTTGTTTGTTTGGCATGTTAAAGCATATATACTTTTCTTTCTCATCAAATGATTCTTGGCCTTTTGTATCAAGGCCCAAAGGAGCTATTGGAGTCTACTGTATTTCTTGGCACGGCTTAATCCTGCTTAAAGCAAATTAAAATCGCATTAGTTCAGACCAAGATTAATTGATCCTACAGATTAACTATCCTGTAAGCCATACCATTATATGTTTAATGGGATTCAAGAAATCTTGAATCGTCTGCTTTGTACTCCTAGAATGCAACCGCAGCAGCGTATTTTGTCATTTTTGTTTAGGTAGGTTTTGACCAATTTCCATAATGAGTATACTGGAAAAAATAAATCAAATATGAAAAAGTTTGCTATAAATGAATTCTAGTGTTTGATCAAGAATTTCTCTAGATTTGGTAAATGGAAACTGAATATCTAATATTTTGGGGAGTGGGTGGACAGGACCTGGAATTTCATGTGTAACAATTTGTTCCTGGGGACATTAGGGTTGACCTGGGGAGTATTTGTTCCTGCAAGCAAGGATGCAAACAAGCCCTCTTCCGATTAGCTAAATCCCAGTGTAAAACTAAGTATACCAGCATGACGGTGGCTGTCATGGACAGGGAGCCAGTTAAAGGAGAGAGAAATAATCTTAAATGAAAACTTTGCTGTGAAGTTTTAATACTCTGGAGTTCCCTTGTTTGTTATTCTCAGCCGGCTGAGGCTTAAAATCCTCCATTTTGGGCTTTTGCAACGACTGTATAAGTTTGCTATGATCTTATATATGTGTACTTTGTACCTGTATTGTTGAAATTGTGCGGGACTGGCTTCACACTTTGTTTGGTTCCTTATATGCCATTTAAACCGCCTGTATAAACTTTGGCTTGGCTTTTAATTCTCCTGTGAAATAACTAGCTTTTTGTCGAGTCCAAAGCTGCAAATGCAAAAGTTTCACCATGATTGATCAAGAGATAAGCCATAAGGCAGATTAATTTGTTGGTTTTCAGTTAAACAGTCAAGCCAGGGTGAAAAATAAAATAAGGCAAATTGTATAATAGCAATAATCTGCTGCTAGGCAAGAGTTTCAAGGAGTATAATATAAGAGTGTAATAATACTGGAAAAGGAAATAGAAAGAATAATATTTGAAACTATATAGGAGACTGTCATGATATTGGATTTAAGGGCTGAACAGTTGGAAGGCTAATGCGATAAAAAAGCTGATGTAACAGTAACAGGAAGCTGATGCAAGAAGAAGAATGACTCAGCATTTGGTATCTTCCCTTTAAGAAGCAGGCTACAGAAAACTCCCCTTTAAGAGATGGTGATATAAGGAAGCCATTAGAGGGCATTCCTTCCTTGCTTGTTTCTTGTTCCTTGCAGTTTGTTCATTGTGACCAGTATACAGAGCAGAAGTTCTCCATAAAGTATTAAGGTATTTGCTACCCGAGTGTATTGTATATATTCTGTAGATAAACCACTAACGTCTAAGTCTCTCTGTGCTGTGTTGTTGCTCCTGGGTTGTCTCATAAAAGTAGTCATGCTGAAAAAAGTGTAGACAATGCTGCAAACACTCTAACAGAGACTTTTTTGCTTTGTGTTTTTTTCCTCCATTCTTCCATGATGCTTGTTTGTTTCTCTGAATCTTTTCTGAATCTGGAAGTTCCACTCCTTCTTTTCAGTATACCCTCAGCTCCACTGATGAGAAATTGGAGGAGAGCCATCTTCTCCCATCTCTGAATCAGACACAAGTTGGCTCAAACGTTGCCCAGCTGTGTTATGATTAAAGACATCTGCAGTCTGGGTAGCGCTGGAAGTTTCCAGAGTTATAAAGTTTCATTTTTTTAAGACTGTGGTATCTCCAGAGCATCCTCCTACTCTGCAACTGCGTCACTTTTTGCCATCTGGTTCATGAACTTCCAGTATTACTAATCTGATTATTGACTTTCTTGTTCAACCACTTAGTTTGCTCCTTGTTGTTAGGAGGTTAAGGACTCTGTGTTGTTTGGTTTGAGCTTGTAGCCTGAGTCACTGAATATTTTGCCACTTACCAGGCATTGCAGGCATGGCTTCTATGCTGTGTTTGTGTCAGTAGGTGGCACAGACAAGCAGGCTAGGTCTACGCTCAGTGCTCTGATGGGTGGGCACTCAGAATGATTACTAGCCTGACAAAATTGCAAGTT
>JAEANM010030370.1:0-10022 GCA_017656035.1 Myanophis thanlyinensis | reverse complement strand
CTCCAGCCTGCCCTGGTCTCCCGAGCCTGTCATCCCAGCACCATCTTCTCTAACTCTAGCTCTGTCCTTCATTCTCCCCACAGGCCACACCTCGGCCGGTTCAGATTGCTTAATGGTTGCTTTGCGGTTGCTTAGGTGTTGTTTAAGGATTGTTTAAAAGTTACTTAAATTATGATTAAATTTAATATACTATTTATAATCTTTAAGATACCATTTTCCTCCCCAATCAATGCATTATTTTATTTTATTTCTCTATCCTGGTACAGATTGAAAGTGTAACTACCGTATCTTTTGGCTCTCTTAACAAGAAAAAGATATGGAAATGCAATTTGGTTTCATTAAGGCCTTTTATATTGAATAGCATGGAACGTGATCAAATATATATCTGAAAGCAGATATATAGTCAAACTTAAACAAGGCAATGAACTGGACATGGGAACGATAAAGGTGGTAGGACAAATCTACCATCAACAGGATTTACTTGGCTTCTTGTAATTGAGGCACTAGTAAAATAGAAATATTTCATGAGCTTTGAACTTGAACAGAGAAAAGCATAGAATGGGTGACTTTAAGCACGTACCATAACTGGATTCAGAGGACTTGAAAAAGGAAATTGCATATACACACACAACACATATACCTATCTATAGACATATCCTTCATATATGGTAAGCAAAAATATGTGAAGAAAGAAAAGGAATAATCAAATTAAATGCATGAGATAAGAAAAAGAAAAGTAAAGCTTAAACAAGGATCATTCATTATAATTCCACAAATCTTTCTATTTTTGCAAACTGTCTTTGCTTCGAATACATCCATAGGCTGCTTCATACATTGTTTTTTGTTCTTTAAACTTCTCTCTTTTCGAAGAGCTCATCTATTCCACCCATTTCATAAGACCCATTTACAGCTCTCCTTTTTATCAGCTGGTCTTGGACATTTACATTCTTATCATTTGTTTAATTCTTCTCTACATCAATACTAATCACTGTTTCTCCCATAAAAATATAATTTTAGATGGCCAATATTTTTTTATTTACCCTACAATTCTTTGCTCTTTTGCTTGTCCTACCCATTCTTTCATATCATTTAGCAAAATAACTTTCTTGTTGCACAATTTCTAGTTCTCCATTATTACCATTAGCTAAAGTTCTCCATCAACAACATTTGGATTCCTACTTTGTTGCTCATATATAATAATGTAGATGAAACCAGTTCATATTTCCTGATAGACTTTTTAGTTCTTTCATTCAAAAGTAAACCTACACTTTGACATATTCATCAATTCAAGTTCATAATATCATTCAAAGCCTTCCATACTTCTCCTTCCACTTAGCTTGTTGTTACACAACAAACAATATCAGTGACTGTTGTTGTGTACTATCCAGAGTCACTCCATTTGAATTGCACAGTCTTGGACAATATGTAACTATACTTTTTTTCTATTTTTCATCAGTTCATGTTCTTTATGATTAATTAAGCTGTTAAATTATTGTATTTATACCACATTGCAATCCAACTTGATTCTCTGTTATTCTTCTTATTCTGCATGTTGCAAACTTGCATAGGCACTACTTATCGGCAGAGCATCTGGTAGATATTGATGACTGCCACCCAGTAAGTGTTTTGTCAACTAAGGTTTTCACATAAAACTTTTGAGTAAGGAAGTTGCAGATAATATTGTTAGTCTTAGCCTGCCATGCTATACACTGTATTTCCTGCTAATAGCAAAGATAGTATTACTTTTTGAACATTCTGTCTAAATTTTACACCTAGAGTGTTTATGCAACTCTATGCAAACAAGGATCTCTAAAATAGAGAATATCTTGTAAAACAACATAGTGTTGCTCCACCTACCATCTAGATACAATTCAAGTAAATTACAGATAGAATGAAATGTCTGATAGAAACTGGGGAAATGCCTCTTTACATTTATCTAGATAATAAACAATGTACCATTCATTTCTGATGTTATTTCTGACAAAGATGTTTAGCTAATTTATCATCATATTTGGCAAGACAATAAACATAATTAGCATACTTAGTAAACCACTGTCTGCATTTAGCCTAAAAAAACCTATCTTGATTAATTTAACAGCAGATATGAAACATGCAATTACTAGTTTACTCTTATTATGAAGTTTATACATATTAAAATATAGTTAATAATTTATTTACATATTAAATATTAGTATTTATATTAATACATTGTTTTATCCTTCTGATAATCAAGTAAGAAAACCCATAACATAATATGTGACTAACAAATCATCACAAGTCTGGATTATGTTCAAAATGGTCTCAACAAAGCAAATGTTGATGGAAGGAAGGAGTATAATTCATTTATTTTAATTATGTAATTGACAGATAGGAAGCAAAACAAACATACCATAGAACAATAAATTTGTTTAAAAGACCAATAAGTTTAAACCCACCTTCTATTAGTAAAGATAGTATTAGCCAGCAAGAGTAAATGCTCTGTACAGTCCAAGATCACTCAATAGAAAGAATCATTTGGGTTTTTCAATTAATTATTTTATTTTTAAATACAATTAGAACATCAAGCAAAAGTGGAAGCAGGTAACAAAAATATATAAACTGGCAGAGAATACATTCCTGTGCTAATAGATTTTCTTATAATATTTATTCTAAATATTCTAAAATAACATTTGTTTTGAAGTTATATATTATCACAGGTTCTATGTAATCTTTATTTTCTGTCATTTATGAAATACAAATATTGATTTATTAGTATTGCCATCATCTCTACCATCTCATTAACTCAATTGACAATATCTTTGGCTTTCTATTATGGTATTAATATTCTTTCCTAAGCTTAGTTCTCTGGCACAATGCCTATTATGACAATGTCATAATTTTTCAAAGGTCACAGAAATAATCTCTGAGATGACATCCATAAGCTTCTTCAAGAGTCTCAGGTAACTGATTTGATCATTGAGCCTTACATAGCCATTTAGGGGTAGGGTCTAGGGAATGAAATGACAACTATGTGTTGCAACATCCTGATGCAAACCACATGATTTGCATACTGATGTCCAATTGAGAGGCATTTTTTTGTCTATCTAATAGGGAATAAGAAAAAATATATGATAATTAGTACTGACATAAAATCATAGGAGATTTTTTTTTAATAGAACAAAAATAGTGTTATCAAGGTGCTATTTCTTGAATCCCTATGAGAACCTGGAAGTTTCTATGTGGCTGGTACTCAGTACTATGCAAATTGGAATCTTTTGTTAAGCCACTAATTCTCGGAATTGGAAATACTCAAGACAAATGGGAGATATTTCATTTATTGTGCTGTATTTCATATAATATTAGAACAAGCTTTGTTATTGTACCATATGTTTTCATACTGTTAAAATTAATATTACTACTAATACTTAAAAATAACAGAAATAAAGTTAAAGAAAGGTCATAACATTCCACTATAGGTTTATAGGGTAGAATTTGCATTGTAATGTTGTGACACAAGTTTTATCATTTACTCCTGATTCCAAATATTTATGCTTGCTTATAAGCTTCTTGAAATCTGTTGGTTGTAAGCTGGATTGGTCACATAAATTCTTTCTATATTACTGTATGCTCAAAAACCTATGGTGATATTATCATTAGATGGGTTGATTTGATTATTAGATAGAGATCTCCTGATCTGGAATATTTGTTTATATAATTTAGTATTCTTGATAAATAAGGATGAAAACGCTTATATCTATTTGTAGACCATTAGGTAAAGGCAGGAGAATTTATCAGGTTTTTTTTTTTTTTAAAAAACCCTTTTCCTGATAAACTTTTCTCTCCTTACATAATGGTCTACAAATACAGTATAAGCTTTCTCATTTAACAAGACTACTATATTATAATATATTTATAATGTTTATAAATATAATATATTTATAATAGATAATATAATGTTATAAACAAATATTCCAGATTTTTGGCTTCCTTCATTTCTGCCCTCTGCTCATTTTCTGTTTTACTGTATTGTTATGATGTGCTAATCTGACAGAGCAATTGCATATTCTCTATTGGATACCTCTCTTATAAGAAAGTCTGAGTTTGTTTATGGATAAGTATTAATACAACCATATTTGACACTAAATGTGATAGCAGCACTGAAGTAACCTTAAAAAACAAGACAGTTATCATGCAAACCTCTTTTAAGCTGTGTTATTCTCCTGCCTTATATATTTGTAATTTGAAGGTCATAGAGAAGAATTAAATTTCATTATTATGTCTTATCATTAAATTAAACCACCAGCTGAAATATTTTCTCAGAACAATAAATCACCTGCTGAGCAATTTTCTACTAATACTGTCAAGCTTTCTGACTGATCCGAAGATAGAATTTCTCAGAGCTCAAAAGAAAATTAATACTATTGGGGTTGCATATAATAAAGCTTTAATAAAGTTAAAATCAATACATAGATAGATTATACAATTTGTTTATCAATGAAACAGATTTTTTTCTCAAAGACAGGGTAATGCATAATGCAAATATCAGTACAAGAGACTTTTGGAATTATTATTTTATAAAAAAAATATTAATGTTATGTTTCCATGTATTATATATATTCTCTTAACTCCTTTAAATGAGAAGGACCAATTCAGTGTGTAATAAAGCTTTTCATTGCAAGTGAAATGATATAAAATTGTTACAACTCCCATAATTAATGTAAGAAGTATGACTTAATCAGCAATTAAATTTACTGCATTTTGAATAACAAGGACCTAGGAATTCTATAAGATTTCTCAGGACTCTCTGTCTGCCCTCAAATATTTTAAAATTTTCAAAATATACAAAGAAATACACTCTAGTTTTTGTCTTGCCTTGTCTTTTTCAACATAAAAAGGAAAAATGATTAAATATCTCACTTTAATATTTTGTCTATCATTTACAAATCAGTTATCTAGTTACCCTATAACACATTCTCATTAAGAGCAATAATCAATAATATTATTATAACTAATAATTATTAAGAACAATCTCATTGAGCCATGGTGGCACAGTGGTTAGAATGCAGTATTGCAGGCTAATTCTGCTGACTGCTGGCAGTTCGATTCTCATTGGCTCAAGATTAACTCAACTTTCCATCCTTCTGAGGTCAGTAAAATGAGGACCCAGATTGTTGGGGGTAATATGCTGATTCTATAAACTGCTTAGAGAGGGCTGTAAAGCATTGGGAAGTGGTATATAAGTCTAAGTGCTATTACTATTGCTATTTTTGTTAAATTTCAATTATGTCTAAGGTTAGACATAGACCAAGCTCCCTGAACTGCACTCCATCTGCATACAACAGACGATGCCAAACTACAGCCAGGAAAATAATTAAGGACCCCAGCCACCCCAACAACAGACTGTTCACCATGATGTGGTCAGGAAAGTGCCTCCTCTCCCTGAAAGCCAACACAGAGAGATTAAGGACTACTTCCCACAGGCAATACGGACCCTAAACCAAACCACAACAAACCCAGGACTATAAAGTATTCCTATAATCTACCTTTCTAAACCACTCCCTAACTTATTCTCCCTCCCTGTCTATACTATTCTCTTGCCCTACTACCTATGGTTGTGAGCAGTCGCATACACATTTCACTGCATTTCGTACCATGTATGTCTGTGCATGTGATGAATAAAATTTAATTTGATTTGATTTGAGGTTCTTATCTTAGCCTGCCAGCTTTTTTCAAGATAGCTTATCCACTCCAATAGATTTGAAGGGCAGCCTTTTTCTTTCATATCTTACAGTTATAACATCAGGTCTCTGTTATAATATACTTAGCTGATTTTTCATTACATTTTAGAAACATTCAATTCTGATAAATGCAATTTCTTCAGTAAATTACAGAATGCTTAACTATGGTTTTAGTGAAATGCAGTGTGAATAGTCAGTGATGCCCATTCTTGTGATTTATAGGAAAATCATATCTATTAAAGTGAAATTCCTCTGCAACTAGCTGTTTGGTTTAATCCAAAAATAAATATATTTTGGAAAAAGACAAGCAGAAAGAGAAGGAGAAAGACAATTGGGCAAAGAAAATTGATAGACACCTTTCACATAACAGACAAAAATATTAGGCATGTAAACATACCATATTTGTAGGATCACTATATTTATTTTACTTCAATTACTTTTATGGAACTTCATTTGAAATAATTTAATGGCTTAAAAGAAGCAATAGAAAAAATATCAACAAAATATATCCACCCAGTACACTGTCCATCATCAATAGCATAACAATCACTTCCAACATACTTGCCATGTACATTCTGCATCAACTTCTCCATCTCTAAATGTCCTTAAGTCAACAATAAGCTGTCTGAATATAAACAATGAGGAGGCAGCAAATCCTATTCCATAAGAGCTCTGACAAACAATGCCTACCTCCTTGCTATGTCTTGTGTGTCATGGAAACTCTTAGTTGCACCCTCTACGGACTTGCCTTGTCTAGGCAAATCTACTTACAACAAGAAGTTTCAGAGATACCTAGTTCTCAAGTCAAGTAGCAATTGATAATTTCCTTCCCTCTCCACAATTCTCTCTCTCTTTCTCAGAGTTGCCTTACCTGCCCAAGCATTGGAGAATTTTTTTTCAACAAAGTTGAAACAACCCTGAGTTAACAAAAATCCTAACAAAGTGAATTCCAAAATTAACGTTCTGTAATATGTGTTATGGGGTTAGTGAAAGAAAATAAACTGAAAACTAAATGGGAGAAATAGAACTGAGGGACAGAGTCACATGCAAACAAGGACCCAAACAAAATACAGCGTCCCAATATACAGTATCATGAAAAATGAGATGCTAGTTTCAATATAGATAGGAAAAAAAAAGAAAAGTTTATCTATAAATAAACTGAACAATTCAGTTCAATAATTTTATATTTAAAAAGGGCAGAGAAAAAAATAAATTGAGAAAATAAAGCTGTGATGCTGTAAGCGACAAGCAAACTAAGTAAGGATGAAAGGATATGGATGAATACTTTTCCATTTATTGAAATCCCCCCTCCCCCACCCAGTGATGATTTATTATTTTTAGTAGGAGCACTTCAGATTAGATCAGACTAGGAAAAATACCTCCTTTTAAATCTGTATATCAATGGTATCTATTGTGAAGCAATGCACAAGCCAGACTTTTGTTTGTCGCTTCCCTTGGCTATTGAACACAGTGGAATCTATTTTGGTTTCACTGTGTGCATCAGCAATCTGTACACGCTAACAGTGTGGAGGTGGATAGACAAGCCATGCCTAAAGAATGTTCCCACGATATATGGCTTCAAGGAGCAGACTTTCTGTACTGAGCCCAAACCTTCCCTTTTCACCCTCTAGCCATCCTCTACCCAGAGGTGCTCAGAGATCACTTTCTGTTAAGTAAGGGAAGAAATGAAACATTTTTCTTCCTATCAGGGACCACAAAAAGAATCGGAGTGGGGATTAGTTTGGCAGATTGATAATAAGAGGTATTTGGTCATCTGGCTAGCTCTTAAAGTCAGATGAAAAGGCCTAGTTGGTCAGAGGATTTTTTTTTTTCCTGTGCTGCAGTGAACTGAAAACTGCTGGTCTTATTCAAAAAGTATTGCTAGACATAGAATGGACTTTCATCGATACTACTATTGACAGTGATCTCGACCGTGGCTTCTAAGAATTATTCTACTAACAGTGATATCAACCATGTATTCTAAGCACCATTCTACTTACTCATCTTGAATCTACTATTTTTTAAATTTCAGTTCAGAAACTTCTTATTTGCCCTGATTCTGTTCTCTTTATTGTCTTCACCATAACTTTAGACTGAGGCTCCTGTCACACTTCTCATAGCTTATATATGGCCTAGCTCCAAAACGTTGCATATCTGTGTCAGTGTAGTTTAATTTAAATCATTTTTGTTTCATTTTTAATCCAAAGGGTGGAGGCCTTACACTAATGCTCCCCAAATCTGGATAAATTACCAAAAATTGGTTTAAAGTGTTTTTTTTTTAACCAGACCATAACAGGGACATTTGACTAAGGAATTGGTAATAAGCAGTTTGGAGAAATGATAGGAAATGTTTAGATCAGCCTTATACCCATTCATCTTTACTTTTCCTACTACTGTGATAATAGTTAATATGATTCAATTCAATATTAAAGATTTCTCTACTTAATTCTTATCACCTAATTAAAGAAAGCCTATGAACAATGCTTAGTGGATAAGACTGGTGCCTGTTACATGATGTTTTATGGATTGTTAATTTTGGCCAAATACAATAGTAAAGTGACAGATTTTGTTTTTGAGCCTAGGTTCAATCCTCCATTTAAAACTAAATCAAGCTGATAAGGAAGACTTCAGTAAAAACAGCTTTCTGCAGCTGCCCTGAATTTTGCTACATTGAATTTTCAGCCTTGAAATCCTATCAATACTTAAAATACTGATGACATGGGTGATGGTGGTAATAATGCTACCTATTTCAGCACTGAATGCAATATAGAATGTCTACAAATTAATTACTTTTTAAGTTTTGCAGTTAAGTAATTCACAAAACAGCCTTTCTTTTTTTTAGATGCTCAAAGGTAGGTTGATTATGTTCAAAATTAATGGTCATATTTAGTCTTCAGATGCAAGCATTTGTCATACAATGCCAAATTCAAAACCAAACCTTACAATGAATGGCACCGACTACAGATATTGGTTTTCCACCAGCAAGAAAAGCTCAGGTGCAGCTTTCTCATTTAATCAATGGCTACACTTTATTTTTATTTTGTAGTCATGGCATTCATTTATTTTTTTTAAGAAAAATTCTGAAAAAGTTTGAGATTACTTAGAAAACCAGGTGAAGCTGGAAAATTCACATTCTCTGGGGGTGAAAGGGCATTCACATTAATGCTACTAGAGGTGCACTGGTAATAAAATGTTACAGGTATAAGAAAGTATACGATTCAGCAGAAAACACATAAGGCAGAACAATGTAATTCAGAACAGATTTTTATTTACCAGGGCAGAGCATGCAAACTTGAACTTGTCCTGTTAGAAATGAAGGTGCATTTCCAATCTGTTTGTCTAGATGCCTGTTAAGCTGTGACAGAAATGTCATAGTTGTTTTATTTTAGCAATGATAAATGTTAAATATTTTTCCCATTCTATTGTTACAGAGTGAATTATGGACAGACAACAAAGGGTTAATGAGTTGCATTGGTGATGGAGTCTGAAGGAATGTCAGAGATACAAGATATTCCATCTCAAAATATGATGGTCTAGAGAATTGGGGGTATATTTCTCTATCAATATTCTTGTAATTCCTACAGTCGTGCAGCAGTCATGCAAAAAGAACATTTTGATACGAACATTCTTTTGCAGTCAAACAATTTTGATCAATAAAGTTTATTTTAAAATTTAAATTTAACACACTATGATTATTTAGATAATGTAAATAGTTCTGTGTATTAATACATTCATTGATGTTGCATTTTAAGGAACATTATGTCCAAGGAATGTTTTCTTTCATTTAATTAAGCTGAACTCAGCCAACACAGCACACTGAATAATACACTGTTTCTCACTCAGCAACTTTATGATATGTGGACCTCAGCTTCCACAATTCCCCATCCATCATGTATAACTAACATAAATAAAATAATATAACACATAACATAAAACATAACAACATAAATAATAATAAAAAGAACTGGGCAGAACCAAAATAGTCAAGATGTTACTGCATTTAGCCTATTGTATTGCAAGTTATTCTGACCTAAGTTTATTAGGAATCTTAATTTATTTTAATCACCAGATTCTCTTTCTCCCTATTTACCTATCTACCTACCTTTCTACCTACCTACCCACCTTACAATGGTGCAATTCAACTTTTTTTTACTACTGGTTCTGTGGGCGTGACTTGATGGGCATTGCTAGATCATGTAACTGGGTGAGCAGTTTCTGTAAACAGGGTAATAAAGATTAGGCTAGAAACAATACCAGAATGGTTTTTTCCTGCCTTCCTTACAGGATTAACCCTGTAAAGTGGAA
>JAEANM010030369.1:0-10022 GCA_017656035.1 Myanophis thanlyinensis | reverse complement strand
CGCCTGCTTCCCCTCCCCCGCCTGGACTCTCCTTCCGGCCGGGCCGCGCCAGACGCCAATGGCCCGCTGCCCGCCCGTCCGCTTGCTTCTGCTGCAGCCGCCGCCGCCCGGAGAAAAGCCGCCACTGCCTTTTGTACTGGGGGGCGGCGGCGGCGGCTTTTCTACGGGCGGCAGCGGCGGCTCCAGCAGAAGCGGGCAGGCGGGCGGGCGGGCAGCGGGCCATTGGCGTCTGGCGCCGCCCGGCAGGAAGGAGAGTCCAGGCGGGGGAGGGGAAGCAGGCGGCAGTGGCGGCTCCAGCAGAAGCGGGTGGGCAGGCAGGCAGCGGGGCAATGGTTGGAGCCGCGGCAAAGCTTCCAAAGAGCCGCATGCGGATACGGAGCCGCGGGTTGCCGACCCCCGGCTTAGATGAATTCCCCAGTCATAATTCTGGGAGTCATAATCCCAGACATAATTAATAGCAATAGTATTTAGGCTTATATACTATCCCACAGTGCTTTACAGCACTGTCTAGATGGCTTACAATATTAGCATATTACCCCCAACAATCTGGGTCCTCATTTTATCAACTTTGGAAGGATGGAAGACTGAGTTAATCTTGAGCCACATCAGGATTGAACTCCAGGCTGTAGGCAGAGTTTGCCTGAAATACTGCATTTTAACCACTGTACCATCAGGACTCCTATATCTATATACGGAACCAAGCTGAGGAATCTTCTCAATAAACTTTAACAGCTATTTTAAATAAGGAATAAAACTGTATTAGTAGTATCAGATATCCATGATTTTGCTGATCTCATAGTATCTTTGAATATTTAATCATATTTAATCTTTGAAGAAATTGGTGTATTATTGATACAGTATTGACTTAGCTTCCACAAGCATTACATTATAGTTCTGTGGGAAGGAGAAAGAAATTAAATAAAGCATGGTACATTGAAATATCGATGTATAGACTCACTTCATTGGACTCTGCAATTAATGCAATGAGTTTCTGCTTCACAAGATTTATATATGCTAATATCATTACACAAGCTACATTATATGTACCATTGTTACTTCATTTGCATAAGTATATCATTACCCAGTGATGTGAGTTCTTCATAATGATGTAATCATGCAAATGACAGAAATTGTTACAATAACCTTATGTAATGATATTTGTGAATAATAGCACTCCTCTCACAAACAATCCATTTAAATAAGGTTTCACTCTAAATCTTCTGAATGTAAACCCTAAATAGGAATTGCTCTCTATCTTCCCTCTTTCATCAGAATCATTCCTGAAAACTAAAAAAAAGGGAGGGAGAGGATTGGCTCTTCTATGTACCACTTAAGGATAATTTGCACCTGTAATATACTCATTCCTAATCTGATTAATATTAACCCACAGTTTTCAAATTCAAATTCAAATTTTATTGGTCACATGCACAGTCATGGTCACATGGTACAATATGCAGTGAAATGCTTACTTGACCACTCACGACCACAGATAAGTTAGGGTAGAATGGAGGGGGGGGGTAAGGTAGGAAATAGGTTAGGAATAAGTTGGAGATAGTTGGGAAGGTAGGTACATCATGTATATGTAGAAATAATCGTGGTTCCTGTTATAGTCTTTAGTGTTCTTGTGGTTTCTGGTTTAGTGTCTGTATTACCTGTGGAAAGAAGCTTTTCCTCATTCTTCAGAGAGCAAAAATGTTTTCCCGACCGCATCGTGGTAAACAGTCTATTGTTGGGGGGGCTGGGGTCTTTTGCTATCTTTTTAGCTTTAATCTGGCAATGTTTGTTGTAGATGGAGTGTAGCTCGGGGAGTTTGGTGTGGATGATGCGCTCAGCTGAGCGTACCACCCTCTGTAGTGTTTGTCTTGCATGGTGCTATTCCCAAACCAGGTGATGTTGCCTGTCAGGATGCTCTCTACAGTGCAGGAATAGAAGTTCCTAAGCACCTTTTCAGTTTTCTGGTTGGATTATTTTCCAATTAAAATTCTCAATTTTCCCAAGAAAACTCACCACACAAGAATAACACTGTGGTGTTATATGACGAGTAACAGAATGATATTTTTCTGTGAGCATCTACAAAGTATTCTGTGAGTTCTATAAACACTTACAGTTCTGATGAAGACAAATAGAATTAGCAATAGTCCTGCTGATGACAAGAGAAGTGAGACTTTTGTGCTAACTTTCACATGCACGCATCCCACTTTATCTTCAGTATTTCCAAGAGGCTTCTAAAAAAATTCTTCCTAGTTACATTTCACCTCGGCAAATAATTTCCCCAAGCATTTACTGTTTGCCCATACCAGCATTTTTCTACTGAAAACAGAAGCAGCTTCTGATGACTCAGCCATGGTGTGTGTTTTTTCTTCCTGTTTTGCATAGGTCAGCATCAGAGAAAAATCAGCTTTTTCCCATTCTTTTTCCCATCTGAACCACAACTGCTTGGAATAGCCCTACTTCATTTGACACACAAACAAAAAAATCCATATTTTGTTCTGTGCACACTCCAAAACATGTTAAGGTTGGATTCTGACATTTTCAACTTGAAGGCAATGGATCAGTACAAACGATGTTAATGTTTTGCACATCCCTTTTTTGAGAGCCATTTTGGTCTAGTGGAAAAAAAAACCAGGAGACTATGAGATTAAGAATTTATATTCTTACTTTTTATTTCTTTTCTTTTTTATATTTTTATTTGTTCTGTTCTACACTTTTTTCTTTTTATTCTTTTGATTTTTAGTTTGCATTACTTTTTATCATTTTAATTGTCATATTTAATAAAATTATTATAAAATTAGCATGACAGAAGACTTAATTGACCTTAAATATATTATTTCTCATTGTAACATTTTATATAGAAATGAAATAAAATGTGACGTACTGAAACTCCCCAAAATTAAATTTCAATCATAATTCAACTGAATTAGAGTTGTCTTCATCCTGGGACCTCAACCCACCCTCTCCACTCTGGAAATTGAAAAAGCAGTCTATAATCACTTCAGAATCCTAGTTCTGGTGAAAATATGAAATACAATCCTACTAAAATCCCTGAAGATTTTGAATTTGTGATTTATTTACTTTTTTAGTTGAATTTGTCAAACAATAATGAAAACATAAATACAGGAATTAAAAATGCAATGACAGTGATGATAGGCAAATTAGTATATTTATGCATGCCCCCTCTACTGACCACTTAGGTATGATGTAAGGTCCACAGAAGTCAGTTTGCGACTGAAACTATGAGAATTTGTAGCTGAAACAACTGAATCAAATAAATCTCAAACATTTGAAATGTATCTCACTTCAGGATGAAGATAAATGGCCTGCCTATAGTGGAATAATAATCATTTCTGACTGTAACTCATTTTTTATTCTTACAGTCAGTGAATCTGATTGCTACGTGACCTTGTGGCTTCCTACTGCCGCACTAGAAAAATTTCGAACCAAAACAGTTACAAACTGCAAAGATCCAATATGGAATGAAATATTCTATTTCAGGATCCAGAGTCAAGTCAAGGTGAGATGAAAGATGTCAATATTTCTGCCCTTCTAAATGAGCCAGGATAATAGTATTTGTTTATTGTTGTAATAATTATCATTATTTTTCATCCAATCCTTTCATCTCAGTCTCATTTCTTTTATATAATTAGTCAATGTCTAGGTATTTCTCCAAATCCAATGAGCTTTTACAAAGAATGTTGCTTCAATTGTGTAGCAAGATTTTATATATATATTATTTTGTTACTCTCACTACTCTGAGTAAGTCTATAATTTGGGCTCACAGCATTTACCCATACTAGTTTCCTTTGGAAGGGCATTGCCAGAGGATGGCATTTTTTACCATTTCTCCATCTTATATCTTCATTTTTGCCATTGTCAATATTGGATTTCCATACCCATTTCCATCAGTCAGCTGTTATTATGCTAGTTAAAGTTAAAGTTAGGGGACCAGCCAAATTTGTAGAAGTTGGTTATGCAAATATTTTTTCACAAAGCTCCCATATTTCAGATTTCTAGGTAAACAATTAATAATTCAAGATGCTTCCAGGCCTAAAATAATTTGCTTTCCCCCTATTCTGTGATGTTTCTTTACTCATAACATAATTCATTTCTGTCTTCAGAATGTTTTGGAACTAACAATATGTGATGAAGATTTATATCGAAATGATGATAACCGTGTAATTTACTTTGATGTAGCTAAAATCCCACTTGGAGAATCAATAATGGTCAAATTTCAATTGGATCGCCTGGTGAGTGTGAATAAATTCAGACCTTTCTGTTTGCTGGGAATTATGGAAAATCAAGACAGGTAGATATGAAAGGCATCGAGATATAGAAGGCTGATCTAGGCAAGATATAATAAAGACATACTGTCTCTTTTATGAGGAATTAATGAAGGACTAAAATGATTTAGTTACATGGAACACACACACTCACACCCAGACATTGGTACCTTGGTACTCATCCTTCATTGGTTCTAGGAGGAGCAATGAGTACCAAAAACAATGAGTACCAAACAACTTTTTCACATAAGGAATAATATAGTGAGTCATAAGGCAGCCAACACAGACAAGTTCTAGTTTGTGCATTGAGTACCAAACAAACAATGAGTACCAAGATAAAATGTTCATGTCAAATGTGTTGAGTACCAAATTTGATAAGTTTCAAAGCACTTGAGTACCAAGATCTCTCTCTCTCTCTCTTTCCCTCCCTCCCTGTGTGTGTGTGTGTGTGTGTTATCCTTTCTTGGGGTGATAGCCACTATAGTTCCATAGAAAATAAACAGATGCCTTTGTATCTACTTTCTGTTTAATTCTGTAACTACAGAAAGGGAGGGATAAACTGAATCAGGAACATAATGAGAGAATATAGAAGTAGCCTAGACTTCTTAACCAAACCCAATCCAGACTGTATTCTTATCATGTGCAATAATGTTGAATATCGTTGTATCTACTAGGCATACTTTAGCCTTGAAAAGGCAGGAATATTCTAGAGAGCAATACTGAATATCTCTTTCAACTTTCTATGTGTACAGAATGCAAGATAAATCTTGGCTTTTTCCCCATTCTGTGATGCCGTGCTTTAGTCAGAATTCATTTATATCTCCAGAATGTCTTGGAACTGACAATATGCAATGTATTCTACAGAAATATAATGGTATTACCTTAAGAAACAATGTAATGAAAGAGGAAATAAAAGGAAAAAAGAATAACTGTTATACATGGATTCACAAAATATTTATAGCAGTCCTATCTGCACACTCACATACAAACATACATTTTCTTTTCATTCACTGACTCAGCTTTCTGTTTTCCTTTTTCCCACCTCATCCACACCCATAGGATTTGTTTTTTGTTTGGGGTTTTTTGGGAGTGTGTGTGTGTGTATCAGGTTAAAGTAGCATTGACTGTTCTTGTAACCAATCTTAAAAAGTTTCACTTATAGCTTCCAAGAGGAAGAAGAAATATTGTCTTAAGGCTCCCACAACTTACTTGCTTGCTTGCTTGCTTGCTTCTTCCTCTCCCCTCCATCCCTTCTTAACCAAAAGATTCTATCCCTAACTCTATTTAGACCTCCTCAAAAAGATGCAGAAAGACTGTCTCTCTTGGTTGCTCTCTAGTGATTTTCTGGGCCTTTGTAGGCCAGTAGAGTGGGCAAGAAAGTCCCTCAAAAACTAAATATTTTGAGGAAACACAGTGTAAAACATCTGGATTGTATGGCATAATTCCAAATGTCTAAATATCTGTGGAGATTCTCAGTCATCCAGGTCACAGTTGTCCCAAAGGTGCTTTTTGAACCTGTTTGGGTTTTTTTGAAGATGTTTCACTTCTCATCCAAGAAGCTTTTTCAGCTGAAGCAACTTATTGGATGAGAAGCGGAATGTCTTCAAAGAAAAATAGAAAGTCCAGTTACCTCTTGAAAAAAGCACCTTGGGGACATCCAAATGTCTACTAACTCTATGTAATTGAATGTTATATTATATAGGCTTTTGGACTGGTCCAGAAGGATTCTTCCACTCTGACTCAATTTGTCAAAAGCACAATGTCTACTTTGACCTTAAGTTTTAAAGGAGGTGTTCTTTTTTTAAATTTTCTATGAAAACCACAACATCAACCAAGCTTTTTGTTACATTTTGACTGAAATTGAACCAAGACCAGAATCTATTGCTTTTAAGAACTGGATCTAATTAGTTTAGGCTATTAAATTATAGCAAATATTTAGTTTGAATATTGAATTTTGCAAAACAGTTGACCTAATTATTAGTAAGCCATTAACTATGCAGATAAAGGGAAACAACAGTGCTGTTCTAAAGAAGAGTACTAAATGTACTTTCATGTGTCTTTTTAAGTGAGCATGTCTTTTTGCTGAAAGAAAATGAGACTTGGGAAAAAAATATCTCATGTCATAGGTGAAGATTACTGGTTACTTGGTAAAAGTCTGTCATATGTGTTACATTTTAATTTTCAGGAAAATGAAGAAATGGAAGTTGAATTTACTTTGGAGATTATGTGAGTAACCCAAATAACATTGAAATAAATTATTGGAAAGTCCATAACAATACAAATACAATATTGTATAAATAGCAGAGCAACTCATTTTTTTTTTCACTTGCTATCCATAAAAGAAATCAAAATCATGCCATTCAAATAATAACTGTTCTTTAGCCCAGTAAGTGAAGAAATGAAAACATTTGTCATGGAGTGAAGTTATTGTTTCTTGCATAACAGCTGCATGAGTCTCAAATCCAATCCAGCTTTTTGAAGTTAACTTTCTCTGTTACAGTTCCTGCAAATTGGGGAGGAAATCAGAAAACAACCTTATTAAAATTTGTTTGCTTGCTTGCTTTCAACTCTTATCCAAGACCTTTGAATTGCTTATAATCTACTCCAATGTAATCATGAAATCATACAGACCTTAAAGAGCAGCAACCATGCAACAGTATGAGTTCTCATTGGATCACAAGTTGTCCATCTCCTACAATATTTAATGTCTCATCTCACCAATACCTCTGGAAGATTCAGATACTGAAGAGTATTCTAAAATTTAGTAGGGGAGGAGCAATCCTTGCATATTGGGTCAATAAAGGGGCCATCACTAAGAAACCTTGAACACAAAATCCCTGAAGATATCATTTCTTTGACAGAAGAATACTTAGCAAGCCTTCTTGCCCTGAACTTATTCAATAGGTATATTCCACACAGAGCAAGTGGTGTCAGAGTTATCCAAGACCTAACCTCTGCAGAATTTTAAAGGAGACAACCAGCCTGTTGAATAGCATCTGGAAGCTAACTGACAGCCATTGAAGTTCCTGCATATGGACAAACCCCAGCACACCTATAACTACCAGGCTGTCACACCCTAGACCAGCTGCAGCCTCAGAATAGTTTTCAATGACAGCCTCAGATATGGAGGATTACAATAATTCAGATGGAAAATGTTAAAAGCAAGAATTGTCAGCATTTTTTTTCCTGTGGCAGCTAGTGCACCAGATTATAATTATCGTGACCACACCTCCACCTGTTGTTTTTGTCAAAGAGGATTCTCAAACCATGAATGATGTCCATTCAGCAGAGTGCAACTTTTTAAAATTAAATATGGACTCAAGAGTCAGTTGGCTTCAAAATCCATATTCATTCATCTTTCTGAGAGTCAGGTTTGATGGTTTGTCCTTTCCGGACTCTTAACAGCCATCAAACATCAAGGCAGGTCTTTACAGGACTGACTTTGAATTGTGCTTGTTTTTCCCCTTGAATTGAATCTTAATTAGTAGGAGTCAGAATTTCCTCCACCACGGAGAAACTAATTTAACTGGTGCCTGGCTTATAGCTACTTGGCAAACTGGGATGTATATTACTGTGAATCGTGAAGGCATTGACATTAAGAAATACAATTTTCCATGAAATATATAGGCTAATCCAGCTGTAACTGCTAAACTATAGCTCATGTTGAATCATTGTGTATTCTTAAATTGTAATGTTATATCCATATTTCTGTTTTCTAGAGAAGGTCCTCTTGAAACAATAGCTACAAATGGAGCAGTGGTGGTAATTTTTATTTATATATTTGTCTCTTTAATCTATTGTTTTCCAATTAGAAAAATATGAACCTGCTCCACCTTCAGCAGGATTGTGCAATATTTGGTTGGCCAAGAGTCCCCTTTGTTACTGAAAAACATGCCTTATCCGCTTTCCTAAAAGTAAGCAGAATTTAGAAAGGAAATGACTGATGTCAAGATAAAAATGAAACTTGATTAAATGTAATTACAAGAAAACAAATTACAGCAATTGATGTGATTGTGGAATTTCTAATCAGGCATTTGGTGACCCATATTCTTTGTAATTTTCCTTTTCTGATGCATTCAAATTGTAAATTGTGGAAGGCACTTCAGTGACAATAGTTAAATTCATAATGTCTACATGAAAATTTGAATTGGGATGCCACATGAAGTGGCATAAGTCACTCCAGAGTTTTGCCCATCATTGTTAATGGTTGTTCAAGCATGAACATCCTATGTATTTTTTTGGACTAGTCTTTCAAAATCTAACCTTTGAAAAATATTCAACTGGAACTCCTATGGCAAACCAATTTATTCTTAGTGATGCTAATTTCAGAATTTATCCATGGGTATTTCTATGTGTTATCTGTGCTATTTAATAAAATCTATTAACATATTACTAATTCCAATTAATCAGATTGCTCGTCTATGTAAATATGGGAATAGGAAACTACAGTTCTGCCTATGTTAAAAGGGAGATTTTCAGGATGATATTGAGAATTTAATATGTAAAAGCATGCCTTTGCAAAGCAATATCTAATTTTAAACTCTTTCCTCTTCGGTTTATATATGTCATAACTGCTTGCTAATTAATTTATAAACTTGATATGACTGTTCATAGTATCATTCAATTGGTTAACGCATTATATCAGAACAAAGTTTACAGCATTTTGTCTAGGAAATAAAGTTCACTGTTTGCACAACTTTCTCAGAGATGGAAAATGTGAGGAAATTCCTTTTGTTTCAGTGTCGTGAATTCTGCTGCTTGGAGTTTCTGGTAGACAGGAAGAAGCGGAAGAAGAAGAAAAAGCATTCTAAACGTGAGGCTATATTGCATTATAACCTTCATAAACAAATGATTAAAAGTTCAGGTTCTTGAGTTCCAAAGGCTTTATGTATACCGTAATTGCTGGAATCTCTAGCACTGGGCTCTGAATATCTGAAATGCCCAGATTAAAAAAGTGGACCAGATTAGGTCAAATTCAATGTCATGAGAATTTACTGTATATCCAAACAAGGAAATAGTTTTCCTTTCAAATCCATTTTTAGAAACATTGATAATTTTATTTTTATTGTAGTATCTCAAAATTGGGTATGCCTAATTTAATAAAAAGAAAGGCTAGGGATGACGTGACAGTAGTGTTCCAATATCTCAGGAGCTGCCACAAAAAAGAGGGGCCAAACTATTCTCCAAAGCACCTGAGGGCAGGACAAGAAGCAATGGGTGGAAACTAATCAAGGAGAGAACCAACCTAGAACTAAGGAGAAATTTCCTGACAATTAGAACTATTAATCAGTGGAACAATTTGCCTCCAGAAGTTGTGGGTGCTCCAATACTGGAGGTTTTTAAGAAGAGATTGGACAACCATTTGTCTGAAATGGTGTAGGATTTCCTGCCTGAGCAGGGGGTTAGATTAGAAAACCTCCAAGGTCCGTTTCAACTCTGTTATTCTGTTAAAATGGAGCTGAGCCAAAATAATAAAATAGCCAGGAATAAAAAAATTGCATGACTAGAATGTACATTGCTCAAGATCAGCATAAATCCTACCATATCTTGGAAAGAAACATGGCCATGAGGGAATTTCATGGCATGCAAGGTTTATTTAGTTGAGAAATAAGGTTGATTTCTATGGACTTCTCTCTGGGAGTAAGCCATACTGATCCCAAGCTGCTGCACCAGAGGTGAAATTCAGCAGGTTCTAGCAGGTTCTCTAGAACTGGTAGTAAATTTTCTAAGCAGTTCAGAGAACCA
>JAEANM010030368.1:0-10022 GCA_017656035.1 Myanophis thanlyinensis | reverse complement strand
GGAGAGGGGGCGGTATATGAATTTAAATAAATAAATAAATAAAATAAATGATTGCAGGAATACAAAGTCAATACAAAGATGGGAGTCAAGACTCGTCTTGATTATTGTGACTGATCATGCTCTCCATGGTAGCAGTGCCTAGCCAAACCTGATCTCCAAACAGTGAAGTAGCATGGGACCTGATTAATACTTCCATGAGAAACCATCAGGACATGGATCGGGAAGTCCATGTCAAGGGCAAAGGATCAGGACCATTCATAAAGTTGCAGCATAAGTGATTTATTGAAGCATATCCACAAGAATCTAGTCAAATAATGGTCATTATTAAATTAGTCCTGGATAAGGGTCAAGGGAATTCAAGGGGGAGGGGATGGATTTGGATCTCTTGTGGCAATGCAAGGACACTAAACTGATGGCATGTTTAACTCCACCTTCCTCCTCTCCCTACTCTTTTGCAATCCTCAGGCTTCCCTCTAGGAAGCTGGGAAAAAGAATGGAAGGAACTGTGAATCACTTTTGTATTACTACCAAAAATACACTACCAATATGAAGATGTCAAAGGAAACCAAGCTTGACCTGAGGATGTCTTTGTCTTCCCTATTTTTTAGGAGGGTTATTTTAGGTGGATGCTGAAGAAAACCGAGTAGTTTTTATTCGTCACTTTGTCAAAATTGCTTCTGTGGTGATGAAATTTATGTCTGGTTGTGAATTACTTCTGTTTAATGTAATTTATTTTATTCACTATATCCCACCCTCATAATTATCGATATAAGATATGTTAAAAACAATTTAGTGGGTCAACAGAAAGAGATCAATGTCTTTAAATGTATAAAACTATGAAACCCATTCACCAGCAGCCCATTTGGAATTAATTGCTTTTCAATTTGATTCCTTCTCCTTCTCTTGTATACAGATATGGACTAAAAAAAAATACATAATTTCCTTTTCACAATAAAGGCTTTTCTCAAAAAAAAAACCCCACTGTATTTTTCCATTTCTAAAATTTACATTTTAGAGAAATAAAACAAAAATTAGAAAGAACAAGCCACTGGCAAAGATAGACATCTTTGGTTCTTTTGCAATTATCCCCTGCAGTTCTGATGATTAACTGGCCAAATTCTACACTATTGCCATAAAAAAGGTAACAGCAAGGTTCTTATTAAGTGCTTTATACAAAGAATCTGTCCCAACAACGAACTTCCTCCATGCTGTGCAGGCTGATTTCCCTTGTGTTGCTGCCTTATCTACATCTTTTTTTGTTTTTTATTGAGGCATTTAGTAAATTTGTATGGATAAGGAGTAATAACATAATCTGTCTTGACCTTCTAATACAATGTAATTTTCAGAATGATATATTGCTAACCAGAAAGTGAGGGAGGGGGAGGAAAAGGAGTATGATCTTTGTGAATACAGGAAGCATGCCTACATTTAGAAAAGGTAATTCAAAGCATATGTTCATTCAGTGCTTTTAGGAATTTCTTGGCAAAAGATTTGACAGTAACCTCTATTACCACTGGCTTTAAAAAGAATTAAGACTAATACCCTGAGAACAGGCCTACACCCAATATTATTAAGCATAATGATAACTAAAACCACAACCATTGTATTAAGATGAAGAATAATTCTCCTTCCGCTATGTGCCTGGCGATTCAGTTGGAAAGTGCATGTTAAGAATGTGATGTATCTTTTCATCAGGTTTTCACTCTATAACCTAGATGTTTATTTTTATTTTTATTTAAAAAAAAACACCAACCCTTCAGACCTTTCCAAGTATAAGCAATGCAGGTAATTCAGCAAAAAACACTGTGCTTCCCCCGTGGCTCACAGCATTTCACACCTTTAAAATCCCCCCACCTTCTGTACAGAGCAGCATTGGCTCTGCTTAGCCAATGTGTGAAATGCAGCACAAGTGCTTTTCATCCTTCATTTCATTTTCCAAATAAGCTGCTAATTGGGAGAACTTACAAATCTTGCCAAATTCAGATCATAAAAGGAGAGGATAAAACCAGAAACGTGCAGTTGGCATATGTCTGAATATAATCCTGGCTACGAGGCAGAGAGTAAACAACGCAAAATGGCCAACGTGAAAAATTGTTACCTATTGGGCATGAAAATTGAGGGCAGCTGTCGTATTTCCTCTGGGCTCTTACTGGACCACAGATGAAGCTTCCTTCAGAGAAGGCATGACAGCTGCCATGCATGGAATGCCACGTTGCAGTGGTTGGGCTTTTTTGAATGTTCCTCAGTGCTGTGTAAATTATTGAAGTGTTCCTCCTTCTCTCTTTCCCACTCATTGCACACCTCAGCATTGTCTTTAGCCCACTGCAGGGAGCTCTTATGCTTCTTTCTGGGCCAGTAACTCAGGGCCATATTCAATCATTCGTTCCAGAGAAGCTTCCTCACAATCACAATGACTTTTCCCCATGTCAATATTTTTGTTGGCACCAACCTGCAAAGGAGCCTATTGTGGGTAAAGAACCTGCCGTATGTTGTGAAAAGAACTAAAGCAGGGACTTAAAGGTCTGCCTAAAATTGTGAAGAAATAGCAGATTTACTTATTTATTTTTGCGTATGGTATATCATAGGTAGACTTGCAATGACATCTCTCCAAGATTAAAAAGATCTCTATTCAGATATCAATGTCTAGGCCATCCAACCATTGAAGAACAACATTGGCCCTCAAAATACATAGCAACAAAAATAATAGCAGAGGCAAATGTTCCTTAATTACAGATGACTTACAACCATTCATTTAGGGACCATTCAAAAGTTACAATGGCATGTATGTATGATGGATGCAGAGTTCTGGGGTCATGTGATCACCATTTGCAATCTTCCCAACTGCCTTCCAACAAGCAAAGTCAACGGGGGAAACTGAATTTGTGATCAATTCTTGATTCACTTAACAACTGCAATGATTTACTTAACCACCATAGCAAAAAAGGTTGCAAAAGTGGGCTTGACTCACTTAACAACCACCTTGCTTAGCAATGGAACTGCTGGTCCCAATTGCAGTTGTGACTTGAGGACTACCTGTACTTACTTAGAACTTCTACTGTTCATATTAAAAAGTTGCTTCCAAGTCAACCTTGGTACCAGTGTAGATATGTGATTGATCATAAAACATGCTCCTTTGTCATGCTCTAATCAGAAATAAAATTTCAACTTGATGTTCTTGGGGCTTATTTGGCTCTATCTATTCTGCCCTGTATATTCTTTACCCTGCTTAGTTCACATTTGAATTTGCTATTTAGAGCTGCTTAAATACAGTTCTGCTGTTTAGTAGCAGCCTTTTTTTACTCCATGTTTCACAAAGTTGATATCTTGCTTCAGCCTTCCTCTTCCTTCATTACAGGTGTCAGGAACACAATGCTTTGGGGTTGGTATACCTAGCCAAGCATTCTTCCCTTGTGTAAACTTTTTGGGATTATACTGTATAAAGGGCGCCTAAGTGTATTTGTGTGTATATGCCTCTGAGATATTTTTGGAGAGATTTCTTGAAGCCTGATTTGCTTGTGATATATGCAATGTTGCTTGGTACACAATGGCCCAACCAACAGGCATTGGGACAGTACACTCTCCAAGGCAACACCTCCCAACACTGATAGAGCAAGTTCCTAGAAGAGGGATGTCAAACTCCATTTCATTGAGGGTCACATCAGGGTTGTGTTTGACTTTGGGGGACCAAGTGGGCATGGCCAGGGTGGGCGTGGCCAGCTCAACATCACTCATGTTGGGGGTGCCTGTGCTCTGTCAGCAAAAACGGGTCTCCCATCTCCATTTTTGGCTGCGCTGGCCTCCTGCAGCCTCCTGCCAGTGAAAACAGAGCTCAGGAGGGCCACCCACGGGCCTATCCTTTACTGTTTCCAGGGCAGCCCCGTGGGCCAGATCTAAGCATCCCACGAGCCAGATCCGGGCTCCGGGCATTGAGTTTGACACCCCTACACTAGAACAAGGGTCTCCAAACTTGGCAACTTCAAGATTTGTGAACTTGAAGTCCACAACTCTCAAAGCCATCAAGTTTGGAGGCCCTACCAACTTAGTAACATTACATATTCTGCTGAAAGGTTTATTCTGCATTACTTAGTCCTGTACTAGATAGATAGAATTCTTTATTGGCTAAGTGTGATTTGACGCACAAGGAATTTGTGTGAATATAAGAATATAAACTGAGACCAAACCCCAGTCCTTCCTAGCATTGATGATATTACCTAGTTTGGGTAATGAAACATCTGCATAAATACAACTAAGCTCAGAGAACACTAAGGGCCCCTCAATTTTGTGCACCTTGGGACACCAGCAAAGATGTTCATCAGCTGTTTCCAGGCCTAACCATCTGGACAGCAGAGAAGGCAAACTGGAAGTTGGAAATTGTTGCCTGCAGCCTGTGGAAGACCTGTTAAGACGATTTACACCATCTGCAGTAGCTGACAGATGCAACAAGATTGCCTTAACTTGAGTAAGTGTAGTAGCTATGAATTTTTCTACCTACAGATTAGCAGTATTATCTTTAGAAATAAATTATTTCAGTTCAAATGACATGTACAAATGATGGGTAAAATAATATCTGATCTCTGCTTTAGGAGCTCTTTCCTGAGGGTTGCTTGTTGATGGTTCTGCAGTGAGAAATAAATCTCTGTGTCATCAAAAACACACAAGCCAACAAAAATGGTTCTACAGAACTTCCCTATGGCAGATTCCCCAAGGCTGTGTTCAAATATGTTATCCTCATTAACTTCTTGTAACATTTTGTTTGCATGGGTTCCATATGTTCTAAAAGAAAAATTAGAATCATGCAGGAGTATTTTTAAATGCTGGGCCAATACATTATGGAAAGTACAATTCAAATATGCATTACGGTTCTCTGAGAGGGAATCTCATCTTCTGTTTCCAAGGATTTTTTTTCCCTGTACCATATGTTGACAGTATTATATTTTAATAATTAATTGTTCATCAAAGAAAAAAGATGAGCAGGAATGTTAAATTCAAAGTTATTCAAATTGCGAAAATGAATAATGCAAGATTTTTATATTAAATACACACTGAGATTCGTAGTCGACATCTCATCCAGCTCTGCCCGCCTTCCATTTTTAAACACTGTGAACTAAAATATGAATTACCAACCAAGGGAAACATATTTAGACAAAGGAGAGCTTTATTAGAATGCAAACTCAAAAGATTCCTCTGATGATTAAATTTTGGTTATCAATTAGGTGGAATTTATTGCGTGTGTCTGCGAAGCCACAGTCAATTTCAGAAAATGAAAGAGAAAAGAAAGTGTACCTTCTTTCACAGAATTAAATCTAATTTCTGCGTGTATGCTCAAATTCTTGATAGACTCTTCTAAACAGAATGCACTGGCTAAGTAATGCAAAATAAACCTTTCAACAGAATATGTAATGTTACTAAGTTTGTAGGAGGAGAGCCATGCTAGAGTACTGTGGTGAAAAATCAAGAGCGTGGCAGCATGTTGTCTGATTAACAAATTTTATTAAATGTCACAGCTTTCATGAGCTTACTTCAGATCCGCAGAGGGCTTTTTTTTTAAAAAAAAAAAATCATTCATAGATTGTGATACATTTGTGTTTGTACCTTCCCCTGAGTATTTGGCTAAAATTCAGCATCAAATGTGCTGTTTTGGAGGGGTATGATTTTTTTAATTTTGTGTATAAAATAAGGCACAAAATAGATAGGAAAATAGAAAAGTAAATTATGTTTTAAATTTTGTCAAAGGTCAATGTAGTAACTTTATTCTTCAATATCCCTACAAATTGCTTCCTGGAAACAGTGAGCCACAAATATTGGCCTTGCCCACACTAATGATATTACCAGTCTTTGGAGAGGTAAAAAAAAATGGGAAAGAAAGATACAAATTGATTGTTACATCTACTGTACATAATGGGCAGTTGGGTGACAGTTGGGGCATTCATTCTCTCTCAGCCCAACCCACCTCAGAGAGCTGTTGTTGTGGGGAAAATAGGAGGAGGAAGGTGTATTGGATATGTTCATCACCTTCAGTTGATGCAGTAATAAAGGCGGGAAATAAATAACTCGTATGATTTCCTTGTCAATATGTTAAATCATATCAAAACAAACCAATCTTTACTGTACTTATATACTAGCTTAAGGGAACCAAGTAAACCCATTAAGAAGATTTACAAAAATAAAGTTTAAAAAAAAAAACCCCAAATTTAAAGACATTAGTATAAAACATATCAAAGGTGAGAATTTTAAAAAGGACAGGTGGGAGCATTAGGCAATATGGAAAGTTTTAACTTCAAAGGAGTTCTTGAAAATACTTTAGATAAGTAAAATGTTTCATTGATTATTATTATTTTTTAATCTTTGGTTGACAGCTACACATATGACTAAACTTTATTATCTGAATTTATCGACTGAGATGGTGTTTCTTAAGTTGTTCTCTTATCCTGGTTGGAATAAATGACTGGCCCTCAATTTTTCTTCCTCTAACCTGGGTTCCTTGGGAAGTCCCTTAGTTTAGTACTACATATATCTACGTGTAATATAAGTGATTGCAGAGTCTCACAAGGGTGAGTGGCTTCTAATGAGACCTCAGGAACTGCAATCTGGGGTCAGAGGACTGGTCTGATCATCTCAGTAATGTCTATAATTGGGTATAACTTTTTAGGGTTTTAGGCAGAGACTTTCTTGATCTTGGTTTGAGATACTAGGAATTGAAGTTGGACTCTTTTGCACATAAAGTAGGGACTCTAACACTCAGAATTTGTTTGGAATGGAAAAGGCCATTATCTGGAGGTGAGGCAACTTCATACATTCTCTTAATGAGGATAAAAAAACCTAAAAGCACATCTCCTGATTTAAAAAAAATATATATCCTGATTTAAAAAAGCCTTAAATGTCCCAATACTATGAAAGTCTTTGGACTAACACATTCATTCTTACATTCACACACAAAAAAGTTGGCAAATAACCAACTGATACACTGTAACCATTTGAATTGGATGATACACATATTTTAGATGTATGTTTTGTTTTGTTTTTTATAATATGTAGGTTTCTTTTTTTGTTTTTTTCTTTAATGTTATGTGTTTTTTTGGTGTGTGTATGTGTCTTAAAATAAAAAAATTCTTTAAAAAAAAAAAGTTGGCAAATGGAGGTGGGTCACAATGCACACTTCCATCCAAATTTAATATTGTTCTCCAACAGTGAATTCTTCTTTGCTGTTAAAAAAAAAGCATGTTTGTAGGTAGATATGTTGATGATTCATTTTCTATGAGGTCAAGATCAACCATTTTGGAAGTATTGTTTATCAATGGGCATTATCTTTTCTAGGTTTCAGTACATTGATACTCCTTGACAAAATTGGTCAAGAGATGATTAACAAAATTGGTCAAGAGATGGAATATAGAACTTTTTTTTTTCTTCCCAGGCCCCCTAGTATATTGAAATGTCAAGTGGGTAATCTCTGTTTTTAAGTGACAGATGAAGATGGATTCTTGGCCAGTTTCCTTTGCATGGAAAGCCCAGATCAGGAAAAGCAATAACTATAGTAACTGTTAACAATCTCAACATGGATTGCTAAATAGCACAGGAACAAAGGAGCAGTGTGCCTTAATGTGCTCAAGTAACTGTAAATTGACTACCATAAGCACTTCATGCAACTGAATGTTGAAAGCTGAATAGCAACTTATTTCTGGAGGAATGTTTGGCTGAACTATTAAAATAATCTGTAACTTACTTCTTACATTATGAAATGAGTGCAAATGTCTTAATACCCAAGACTTAACACTTGACAACTCTTTAGCTTTTAGTATCAAGGCTGACGCTGCAAAAACTTGATAACACAAAAAAGGAAGGAAGACTTATTTAGTTAGGCTGTGGTCTTGCTCCAACTATTTTACTTGGACTATACTTGGTGGGCATATTTCTGGAAGACAGGGACATAACTAGGTATGGCCAGAAGTCAGGATTCCCTATTTCATTCAAATACTTTGAGCACAAGTAATTTTCAGGTTTCTGAAGCCTGGATCCCCCAGCTGTCTGGACTTTAAGACTCATAATTCCCAACCAACATGGTCCAATACATCTGGAGGACACCAAGTTGAAGACAGGAGTAGTAAAATATTATTCTAAATAAGAACAAAGAAATAACTGTTGAAATTTTGATCTTTGAAGGCTGATTCCGGTTGCAATGTGAAAATCAGGAACATTCTAATAAGGACATTTATTAAAAAGTATTCATCCACATTGGGGTGGATAACAGCCCAGTTTTGAGACCCGAGCTCCACACAATGGGGTGAGCTCCTATTACTTCCACCAGCTCCTGCCCATCTAGCAGTTCAAAACCATGTAAATGCAAGTAGATTAATAGGTACTACTTCAGTGGGAAGGTAACAGTGTTCTATATTCCTTTGGCATATAGCCATGCTGGGCACATGACCACAGAAACTGTTTTCGGACAACACTGGCTCCCTTGGCCAAGAAACAAAGATACAGTAAGTAACGTGTCCTAGAGTCAGACATGACTGGCAGGGAAACCTTTACCTTTATATAGCCATAGTACTCAAATCTAATCCTTTTTAATGCATCTGGCATAATATCTGATAGAAGGAGCTAACAAAAATTTTCATGTCAGACCTTGGGGAAGCTGTTATAGTTAAGCTCCCTCAAATTGGACAAGATGTGTTAAGGTTCTTGTTCTACAGCATTCTCCTATTTACCATGTCTATAGTATTCCAGAGAAATATCAGATTATTCATATTTCTCCATTCTCCAAAAATTCAGTTGTCATCTGCAGTGCTTATCGTAATCTAGGAAAAAATGGATCTGTTCTCTTGAACATCTCAAACTGGCCAGGAAGATTTCATCTCAGGAGAAAATCTTCTACAATACCCAAGCTGGTATTAATCTCCTTCAAGTGTAAAACGTAGAGCAGGTAGTTAGGCATAAGCTCTATTCAAAGAGAAACAAGTGGTGCACACAATGAAAAAGTTCCTTTTTGTGTTGTTTCCCCCCTCCTTGGGTTAGGAGAGATATCAAGATGCTTAGACTTGACTTAAACATGCAACTGTGTGTTCACATTTTTGGAAGTGTGATAGTCCAGGCCACACAATGGTGATGGTGGGAAGAATTCTGGGTTGTGAGATGTATATTCATCCACTCAACAACTGTGTCTATAGCAGCAGATATGTTAGAGAGTAGGAAGGCAAGGTTGGACAAAGAAGCCCGTTGTTGCATCGTGGAGTCCTGTGGCTACTGTGGTGTGCAACATTTGTACTTGGCCTTTGATAGCAATAGCAATTATAAATCTTATGCTAGATATCAATCTTATGCTAGACCAATCTTAAGAGTATTGTTCAACTGTTTGGAATCCCCATATATCTGATATCAGTATAATTGAGCAGGTCCAGAAGTACGTCATGAGAAAAGTCTTGCACTCTTCTGTAGACAATAGAATCTCCTATGCTACTAGGCTCAAAATCCTCGGTTTGGATAACTTAGAACTGTGCTGACCTAGCTATTGCATATAAAATTATATGCAGCAATGTTTTGCCTATAAATAACTTTTTTGGTTTTAATTGCAAAAATACATGCGCTAACAACCGCTTCAAACTTAATATATATCATTCCAAACTTGACTGTAAAAAATATGACTTTTGTAACAGAGTTGTTAAAGTCTGGAATGCTCTACCTGATTCAGTTGTTTCAGCTACAAATTTTCATAGCTTCAGTTGCAAATTGACTTACACCATACCTAAGTGGGCAGTAGAGGCAGCGTGCATAACTGCACTGATATGCCTATCGTCCCTGTTGTTGTATTTTTATCTTTTATTCTTGTATTCATTTCTTTATCATTATTGTTTGACAAATAGTAATAAATAAATAACATAAGTAAAATAGTACTTGGACATACAGTATTTTATAGTGTTTTATAGCCCTCACAGTGTTTTATAGCCCTCTTTAAAAGCTTAAACTGCCCAAGGAGCTGCTGATCCAGTTCTACAGAGGAATTACTGAGTTGGTCATCTGCACCTCTATAA
>JAEANM010030367.1:0-10022 GCA_017656035.1 Myanophis thanlyinensis | reverse complement strand
GAAGGAAGGAAGGAAGGAAGGACAGACTGTCTGTCTTCTGGTCTGCAAAGTATCTAAAACTATTTTCTTTAAAAAAAAACGACTTCACCTTCATCAATAATGAATGTTGAGACAAACAGCAAGAAGTCTACAGACAGATTCAGTTGCAAAGTACGACTGGGGGCCCACTCGAGTTCAAATTCCCACTCTCCCTCCCCATGAAGGTCTAAGGTCATCTCCAAGCCTTCTTTCTCTCAGCCCATCTTCACCCTCCAGGATAGGTGCAGTGCAAGTTAAAAGAGGAGGGCGGCTAGATGCGAACCTCTCCCCCACACCTTTCTTCCCTTCCCTTCCACCCCTTCCCGCCTTCTTTTGGGATATCGAAACCAAACAAACGAAGCCAGGTTTATATTTGCAGAACGGGCTGAGGACTCGACCGGCACCATCACAGGAGAATCCGGTAGCACGTTTCCGACGGTCGCGGTTTCCGACGTCTCGCCGAAGCTTGTCCCTCGGAAGACGCGCCCGGATGCTTTGCTGCCGTCGACCCAACAACGTCGAGCCGCAACAGGCTGCACCCCGTGGGCCACGACTCCACTGACAAGACAGCCAGGAGGAGGGACGAACCGCTCCGCAACCCCGGGAAGGAAGGAAGGAAGGAAGGAAGAGGGGGGGGGGGAGAACAACCCAGCCTCGCCCCGAACCTCTGACAACTCAAGAGGAGGAAGTCCAAAGTCAGCCGCCCGTCCCTCAACCGAGTCCTTCGGGAGGGAGGCGGTATACAAATGTAATGAAATAAATAACCGGAACCGGGAGGGGCGGTCGGTCGGCAGCGTGCCCCCCCGACCCGACCCAAACCATCACCCCCGCCGCGTGGGGCGCGGTCCGTCGGCCACGGCCGCCCCAGCTCCCCATCCCACACCCGGCCCCGCGTCCTCTGAGGAGCCGCCGGCCACCTCCCCGCATATCGTTACCTCTCGAAGAAGTGCCTTAAGACCAAAAGGCCGGCGGCTAGCGGGAGCGCCGCCAGAAGGTGGCCGGTGCGGTATCCAGCGGTGCCCTCTCGCTCCAAATCGGCCCAAGTCACGTTGACCGGAAGCCAGAAGCGCTCGTTCCACAGCCAGGCTACCACGACCGCCATTTTCCCAGCCCCCCGCACACACACAGGAACACACACGGCGCCCGCCGGGCCTCCTGCTCTTCCCAGCAGCGGCCGCCGCCACCAGAATGCCTCGACTGCCGCCGCCGGCGCGAGTGGGGGAAAAAAAAAAGCGATAGCAAACGAAGGGGGTGGGGCCTGGGCAGTCCCCGCCCATCCAGCTTCCCCGAGAGAAGAGGTCAAGCCGACGCCCCTTTCCTCACCCCTTCGGTACCGTTAGGAAAAGCAGAGCGCATGCGCCTCGTAGACGCTAATTCGGGCGGGCGGGAGGCAAGGAATTTTGAGGCGGATGGGAGGGGTGGCGAGCGCGCGCGCTCGCTCACGTGTATATATGTATGTGTGTGTATGGCGGGAAAAAAGCCGGGCTGAGGAACGAAACGGGGGGGGGAGGGGGGGCTCCGCTGACCAACTAAGCCGGAGTGGGTTGGCGTTGTAGCCGCGGTGGGCGGTGGCCCACCTCGTCTGAATTACGAAGTTGCAACTCAACAACAAAAAAGAACTACAACCATCCCGCAGGAAGGCGGCGGGGAAACTGTCTGTGGGAGTTGGATGGCTTAGTTTCTGCCTTTAGTAGTTTTAGCTTTCCCGCCCAATTTGATAAGCGGTTCCCTCACTTCATTAATGAAACCTTGGAAAGTAGAAGGGCTGAGTCGCATGACACCCCCACTCTATCCTCTCTAATGAAAGGTCCGTGGGCGCGACGTGAGCCCGGCAGCCGAGTGGCTGTTTCAGTATGTCATCCAGTCCACGCTGCGATCCTTGGTGCTCTCCGACTTTAGGACCAACTTCCAAGGACCCCCACAATTCAACTCTCCACTACAAATATTCTATTGAAATCCACGCTTAAGTTGCCCATAGGTTATAGGACAAAAGCCTGGCTGGATTTCTCTATGAATATGCACACATCTTTCCTATCTTCCCAGATAAGGCACATCTGCTTTTATTTATTAAAGTTCTACACTAATCTCACTTTATTAAAAGTGATGTGTGAATCGTCTTCCTTTTTCTTACAATGTGTGGTTTAATTCAAATTTTAGGACAAATATTTGTAAGTTGAAGCAAGTTTCTTCTGTCTTTTTTTATAATGCCTGCCTTTTAAGCCAGAAATATTTCAGAAGTATTGCAGATACTTTTTGTATATCCAATTGAGTAAAGTTTGTCTTTTTGTTTGCCACTAATACTGAAATCCTTCAAAACCTTACCCAAACTCCTTTGTGTAGTTGATTTCCTGTTATGTTTTAAAATTCCTTTAAGGAAATATGATATCCATCAGTGCCATTTGTAATGTCTGTATCCTTCTCATGAAGTTTAATAGTCAAAATAATTAAAAACACATCCAATACAAATCAATATTTACTGTAACTTCATTACATGCTATCCATGTTATCAAGAAATGTATCTAGTGAACAAGGTTGGCAGTCCAATGTTCAAAAACCTATTAGATATTTCCATTTCGTTGTCCTTTATCTTTTAGCTCCCTCTGGTGTCAATCTTCAAGGTCCACTTATCATAAAAACACTGCAATCACCATTTTCCAATGGGGAAAAATTCTAATTAATTGAAACCTAATATTTCAAATCCTTCTGGACTTTTCCAGATTCTGCTGTTAACCTTACAAAATCCACATTCTAAGCATTCTTATGCTGTATATCCAAAAAAGATATTTCCAAAAATTTTAAGTTCAAATTAGTACCATCTTCCTCTAAGATTCACCTGTTGAATACAGCAAAACTTTGCCTGTCTGAAAGGACCTAATTTCCCCAGTATTATAAAAAAAAAATCTAAAAATTGATCAAGAAATGAAGGGTTGGTCAAGCTTAAATGTCAATAAAAGGCTGTTTTATCAATGTGAATGATGGAATTCCAACTTCTAGCCTCTCAGTTCAGAAGACAACTGCAAAACAGGTAGATTGCCAAATCAAGAAGAGCAGGTGTGCAGATTGTCAAATCAAGAAGAGCAGGTGTGCAGATTGCCAAATCAGATAATATCAGTGATCTCTCCTACCTCTGGAGAGATTAAGTAGGCCTGAATCCAGCATCCAACTACAATTCTTGCAAATGCAGTCTCACACCAACATGATGCCAGGTGTGCACAAGAAGTCTCCAGATTCGTTTTTTGTCTTTCAGTAGCATGACCCTGCCTTCATTCACTTCACATAAATGCTAGAAAAGAAACCCTGGCAATTTCAAGATTTCCCTCTTGAACACAGTAAAGACCAAATCTCATTCCCTGTCCTTGATTTAAACAAATATATACTTTATATACTTAACTACTGTAGTAATTGTTGTTTTTCTTTAAGTTAACACAAAGCAATGGTGAATATATTTCTTTGCATCTACCCTTTTATATGGGAAAGTCTGCTCATGTGGTCAGACAAGCCTTGTTCAGTCCTTGAGGGATTCCTGAGTGGGATCTTGTAACTCAAGGTTGTTCATAATCATCTTTAAAACATTCCATGTTATCAGTTAAGTCAAGATATTTTGCTATCTGGGATAACAAGGAATCTGGTAAGCATCTGACAAGATGTTGGTATCTTGTACAGCAAAGAATGAAATGTTAATATCACTAGTGAAATGCTACACTGAAAAATATGGTTTTCATCTTGGACCTCATCATACTCATGCTGTATTAAGTTTAATTAGACTTCACTTTGTGGTCTGCTGACTCTGCAGTAATCCATTTTTAAAATGCCTTTATAAGGGTTTTCAGGATTTTGTTTGAGACTAGTAAACTTAAAGAACTTCTCGATGTAATGGTAACAGAAAAACAAAGATTGTGTGTTCCAGCAGTTGTTACCAAGTTGAAATGAAAATTGACAGTGCTTCAATCACAAGCAGAATCACAAGATTTGATTTGACATCTAAAAATAAAAATAGCTTTCCCTTTTGCAGCACCATCAATTTAATGTTAAAAACTGTAATATAATTTAAATTGTACTCCAATCTGTTAGTTTTTTCTGCCATCTTTAACTACTTTGTCTTGGCCAGGCTGCTGTACATTTATTATATCCATTATTTTACCACTTAGTTACATAAGCAACATATAAGTACTTAAATTATTAAGAATGAAAACAGAAATTGTAAGAAATTGAAAAGGGAAAAGAAGTGAAAAGCAGAAGTTGAGAAAGAAATATAATTTGATATACCAGTTACAGGATGCTGAATAATTTAGAAACAAAATACGGAGTCAGCCAAATTTATTTATACCTTATGTTTATTTGTACCCTATGACTATCATTAAGTGTTGTCTTATGATTCTTGACGAATGTATCTTTTCTCTTTATGTACACTGAGAGCATATGCACCAAAGACAAATTACTTACGTGTTTGACCACACTTGGTCAGTAAAGAATTCTAAGAAGTCTTAAGAATCAGCCAAATCTCCTAACATACTCATACATCTGCATTTCTCAGGGATGAGTTGATGACTTATAGAAAGTCAAACACTGAATCCTAGAGGTGTTATAGAAAATTGCAGTTGATACTTTAAAGTCAATATTAAAAAAAATTCCACTAATATGATCTGCCTAATGACCAGCTGGGTGGGTGTGGCTAGATGGTTATGTGACTGGGTAGTCATGGCCAACTCAATGTCAATCACATTGAGGGGCAGCTCACTGGTCTCTCCTCACCCCTCCCTTCCCAACCACTCCCCACCTGCCTGCCCAGGCTCCTTAGGGCCCCAATAGGAAGCAGTTGTTGGAGCTAAACAGCCACCAGTAGAAAAAGTTGGCAAAACAGCTGGCTCAGTTCAAATTGGATCTGACCAAGAAGGAGGTTCAGCAGAAGTACCTCACTGAGGACTACAAGCATAGGCTTTCCAAGCAGAGGGAAGACCTGCGGGGAATGCAAGGTTATTTGGGCTCCGGCACATGCTCCTCCTCCCAGGTGGCAGGAGTTTTGCATGCTGCTTGCTGAGGTGCCAGGACTCCTGTGACGGAGTTACTAAACAAGCGGCCAAGCTAAGTGCCTGAGGACCCAATTTAGTGCAATATAAAATATGCAAATAGTTTTTCTGTGGACCACCACATTTTTCTTGCAGACCACCAGTGGTCCATGGAACACTGGTTGGTGACCACTGCTATGGATAGAAAGGTAAAAAGAACACCAAAAAGGTGGTGTCTTAAAACCAGACAGGAGGAACTACTGGATTTGGCAACAGAATCAGGACAGAACGCTTATGATTGCTTAATAGAGTATAATGTGATATAGATCTGGTTTGGTCTATATAATTGCTGATTCTGTATGAAAAAATAAGATGGTGCATGCTTAATTCAACTAAGGATGGGTGGACTATAGCAGATGGGAAGTTGTTGAAATGTAAGGTGATATTAAAAGTTCAGGTAATGAAATGCATTCTCATCTCTTTCCTAGGTAAAAGTCCTTGCCCGGCGCCCCCCCCCCCCATCGCCCCCTCCCACTATGCAGATTTGCTAGCTAAGTCAGCTTAAATTGCTAAAGTTTTGACACCACCTATTTAAATCAACAGAATGTTACAAATGTATTAATGGGCAGATTAATACAAATGTATGAAGGTCTACATAGACAGACTTTCTCCAGGATAATCTCCACTTCTAAGATTCTTTAATTAATGGTATTAAATGAAAAAAGGTTTTATTGGTGAATAACAAAGGAAAAACTAGATGTGTTTTGGGAAAAATCTACTTTGGTTAAAATTTATTCTTTATGTACCGTCAATGGATGGGTAATAACTGAGCTATTGAGGAATCTAAAAATAAATATTTGTTTAGAAGAAAATCTGTTTCAATAGAGTTACGCTCAATATATGCACAAGGCAAAAAATTGAACCAAAAACACAACTCATTTTATCATACAAGCCTGAAAAAAATTAGTGAAGGATATATAGCTAATGAGAAATAACACTGGCCATTTAGTGCTGTAAATGATTGACCCTAGGAAATAGATATAAAAAATAGATGCAAAAACAGAACAAAGGGGAAAATATAGTAAATACGGCATGGAAAGTATTGAAAGATAAAACTGGTAACAGAATAAATTGAAAATTGACAAGATAAGAGGAACAGAATAAAGAGTTATATAATGAAATGTCACAGATGTGACACTGTGAGGCAGTGTTTCTCAACCTTGGCAAGTTTATGAAGAGTGGACTTCAACAGCAGTGCTGGCTGGGGAATTCTGGGAGTTGAAGTCCACACATCTTAAACTTGCCATGATTGAAAAAAAAAAAAACTGATATAAGGAATTATATCAACAGAAAGGATAAAATGGGTAGGGAAAGCATGCTGAGCAGCTTCTAGATTTTCTTCCAACCTAGTAAAATAGGAGGAACATTTTCTTCTGTACACCAAAGTAACGTGTTACATCTGTGCTGATGTGCTTCTGCTGTACTTCATGTGTGTGTGTTAGGCGTGTACCAGGAAGTATGTATAAGGGCCACTCTGAGCCATTTGGCTGGGAGGGAGGCAGCTTAGAATGGAGGTATCGGCAACATTCTCCCATAGGAATGTTTTGGGGAAATATTTTTCTCCACTGAACCCAATTTCATCAAGCTTTATTTGAAAATTAATCTTTCTTTTGCTGGCCTCTCCCCCCACACATCAATCCTAATCCTATTCTGTTCAATTTTCTGATTATTATTATTGTACTGATAATAATCTTCGCTCCCTTTACAAAAATTATTTTCAACATTCTGTTGAAAGTGGTGCAGACCCTGAACTGCTTTCAACAAACCAAAGATTTCCTCAGGGGTACCAGCTGCTTCTGCTGCTGGGTATGTGGGTCCGGGGTGATCAAAGAGCCTAAAGGAAGCAGGGTAGTAGAGTGGAAAACAGGTTCAAGGGGGTTGTTGTGAGGCCATCTGGGCCTCCAGGAGTGGAAGGCAAATATTAAGTCAGGGGAAGGAGACATAATGAGGAGATAAACACCCACTTTCTAATTTTGACAAATATCTGACATCAACAATAAACCACACTTAGAACCATGGAAAGGACTGTAACCCAGGGGAAAGGAATGGATAAGATGACACCACATATACTTTACCTTCTTAAAATGGCTGCTCTGGTACAATCTTTTTCCCTCACATAAGTCCAGCCTCCAGCAGATACCATCACTGGGTTTTTCTAAAAAAATCTTTTGGCTAATGTTTTTTTCAAGGGACATTGTTTCTTGTATTGTCTCTTGCAAATACCTCCAGGGTCTCTTCTCAGTACTGACACTTGGAAACATCAACTGTTAAAAATTAGGAATCATTACTATTGCATGGTAGCTGGTTTTTTTTAAAGATACCTTGGGTTATTGAAGAAAAACTTTTAAAATATAAGAATGTTGACTTGAAAACAGCATTGCTTTAAACTGTAATACAGGTAGCTCTCAATTTATGACTAAATTGAGCCCAACATTTATGTTGTTAAGCAAGACAGTTGTTGAGTTCTGCCCCATTTTATAATATTTTTAGCCACAATTGTTAAGTGAATCTCTGCAGTTGTTAATAACATGGTTATTAAGTGAATCAGGCTTCCCCGTTGACTTTGCTTCTCAGATCGCAAAAGGTGACCACATGAAGCAACCGTCAAATACATGCCAGTTGCCAAGCAGCTGAATTCTGGACATGTGACCATGGGGATGCTGTAATGGTCATGTGAAAAATAGTCATGTCACTTTTTTCAGCACCATTGTATCTTCAGTCATTAAACTAATGGTTGTAAATTGAGGACTATCAGTGGTACTTGGAAAAGCTTAATTACTTCATGAGTTAGGAGCATATAATGCTCAAAACTGAATTGTTCATGAAAGGTCTAACTGAAATCTTAATCAGACCATGAATTCTACAAGTGGTTTTAGGTGAGGTGCTTTGTGAGTACTTTGACATCATTGCCATCTTCATTCCCAATTGCCTTGCAAAACTGGAGGAAGCCAAATTGCAATCATTCTCATTTTTATCTGTTTTGCTAGCATACCCGTAACATTTTTAGTTCCTGCTGATACATTTCTGCCTCTGAGCAACATCCATGACAGGTTTCTTAACTGCAATGTTGTTGTCCTCTATTTACTAACTGGCAGATTCCCCAGTTGTTCTGATTATGGCTGTGTGTTGTTACGATACCTATTTTGGGAAAGTAGAAGTTCCTGACAATGCTCCAAGACACTGAATCTTTACAAATAAAATAATGGCTCAAGCCCAGAATCTGGGACTCCATTAAGCACTCTTCTCAATTTGAAAAATGGGCCAGCATTAAGCTCTGCCATGTTAGAAAATGAAAGCCAGATTTTATTCTGGTTTCAAGTGAACTGTGCAGAGCCAAAAGCCATGTACCTTCAACCAATCTTTGCCTGGTGCAAAATTCTTATGAAGAGATGCCAAAAGTCTCTGTGTTGAGATGGTGCCCTCCATTATACTAATAAATGTATTGCTGCCTCTCTGAAGGATTCTGGAGGTCAAATATCTGAAGCATTCTGAGAAAGATTTACAATACTAAATAGCTTTATCAGGCTATTTTTAGAGTGGTGTGGCAAAGGTTTAAGAATTTATATTGCATTCCCAAAGTAATTTAGTGGGACTAGGAAGAAATCCTCTATAAGAGGTTAGTATCTGACTCCTGACCCAATATGGTCTCTGTATCTACTGTACTGTACACAGTTGGAATGGTAAAAAAGCAGCTATATCACAGCTTGTTAGCTTAAGCCAAAGACTAGATAAGGGTAAGCAAGTGTGTCTATTATGGTATTAATGGCATATTAAATGTCAGAGCTGAGCTATTTCCCAGTATTATAGTTCCAAATCTCTACTTACATTTATCTTCTAGTTACATGTATGATCAAAAATTTGCAAAGAGTTCATAAAGTGCATTATAATCTGCTAAACTTGCACACTTTTAACCAAGTGTATTTTGGGCTTTCAAGTATGCTTAAACTGATCTTTGTTTTTTATTTGTCATGCATGATGGAAGCTAAACCCTTTATACTTTAAAAATAATAATTAAATTACTAGATATCTACTAACATTCCCATAGGTGCTAGTTCAAGACCTGTTTAGAATAAAAGTTTAATTAAAGTAGTTACAACAAGTCAAATAGTGCCACCTCCTGGTGAAAAATAGGATTCTATAAAAAGAAACTGGATTAAAAGCTTTCCACAAAAAAAATATATGACAGCATTTATTAAGTAAAAATGTTTCAGACTATATAATATTGGTAAGAAAAGCAAGATATTTCACAACTGTAAAATTATAGCTAGAATTTAAGTAAACAAATAATACAGATTAAAAATAAGGGCATCAGAGCCAGTTCCCAAAAGGTGCTTCAGAACATGGAAATGTGTGAACTAAGGATTGGTCAGCAACTTTTTAAAGTATCCACATCTTTTCCCAAGATTGCTCATCTGCCCTCTGCAGTTGCCATCTGATCTGGAAAAAGACAAGGATGCTTTAAAAAGCTGCCCGAAGGTACCATGTTTTTGCTCCACAGACTTTCAAGTTCCATTTTGGAATTGAATCCAAAGCGCTACATAACTCTTATTAAAATTATCGCAACAAAGCATTTAATCAATTCAAAACACTATGTTTTGTAAAACACATGCAGCCAAGTTGAAAGCTCTAAACGCATAAAGGCTATCAGTCTAAAAAAAATTACTTTTTCTTGCAACTTTTTTCACACTGAATTAAATCTGGCAGTTTGGTTCATAGAGAACTCTGATTGCTTGTCAAAAGAGAGAATCAAATTTTCAAGAGGAAAATGTTATTTGGGACAATAAGTATAGAAGGTAAATATAATATCTGAAAGACAGAAGCTTTGCCATTCTTTAGCTGATTCTTGGGAATAAAGTTGCTCCTAAGCCCAGCTTGGAGAAAGCCAATTGATTCATAGGCACCTGGATGCCAATTTACAACTAGAATTGTATGGACATA
>JAEANM010030366.1:0-10022 GCA_017656035.1 Myanophis thanlyinensis | reverse complement strand
GTGTGTGTGTGTGTGTGTATGTATACGTATACTTACTATATATATGTATATAGTACATACTACATATAGTACGCTATATATAGTGTATGTATACATACTATAAAGACTGATATTGCAGCATTGTAAAGATAAATACCCCATTTACTTAATGAATTGAAGATCTGATTGCACTTGACACTTAGGAACAGATTGCCTATAAACGTAGACTTTGTATGGACAAATATAATGAAATATAGAACTCATCTATATAAAATACAAGAAATTAAAAATGAATGATAGTTATATAATTGTATTAGAAATAAATATATATGTACTGTTTTTCTTTTTCTTTTAAAAGCAACAAAAATGCATTTTAAAAGAAGGCATGGACAAGTATGCCAAATGATTGTACATTCAAATCCCTGTACTGTATAGTCACAACTGTTTTTTTTGATGAGGTTATTTGATTTAATGTCCTTGCAGTCGCTTTTTATCTGCCAAAGTTTGGGGCACTAGGGAGCAGCAGAGATGGAAAAAAGTTTGTTTGCTACCATCTGGTGGTAATCCGGATTTTTATATTCTATTTAGGGCAGACCCCCATAGCAGACACTATCACAGTGTCAAGACAAAATAAAATCTACACACAGACAAGAATTAAAGCTCCAAACTTCTAAAATTTGGATAATCAATTATTTCATTTATGAATTAAAGTGGAAAAAGCATGACACTAGGAGGAGCCCTCTATCTGAAAACATGGTTGTTCTCTTAAAGGGAAAGAAGGAAGATTTTCCTCTCTCAACATTTATTATGCTATAATAAATATATTAGGCTTTTTAAGATGTCACAAAACTGTTTCCATGCTAAAATAAACTTATTTGCTGTTTTCCTGGAATAGTGTGGTATCCTGTGGTAGGGAGAGATCAGTTTCACCATTCAGCCATTAAGGAAGGGATGTCAAACTCCCTGCAATCTGCATTCTGCAGTGGGCACAGAGCATGGCTTGTGCCACATATGTACACAGACCCGTTTACACATATATTGCTTTCCCATGCATGCAGATACTTTCTGAGAGGTCTTTGTGCCTCCCCTTGCTAAGCAGAGGGATAGTGGTGAACATGTTAAAACGTTTAAGCTGCATGCTTGACAATCGTCCAAAAGCCACCACCAGAGGTCATTGATTTTTCCAAAAAGAATTGTGGCAGTGATGATAATGAAGACACCAGCTGCAGCACGGAGAAGGGAAAGGACTCTAGCGGCTTTAAGGCAGGCCATATGCAAGACCTCCAAGGGCCACATGTTAAATGTTTGCACAGATCTGCACTAAGGGAACTGTTCGAATTTCAGCACATGGGGGACTTGGGAGTACTTCCCTCACCACATCCAATGTACATGAAAAGGAGCAGGGCTTTGATTGTATGGTGGCAACCAGGGTCTTGACCTTTTTTTTTTATGAAAATGAAAATGAGGGGTCTTTGGTGCTCCTTGATCTTGGCTATTTGTTTATTTTCTTGAAGTCGTTTCATTATCCAAACTAGGTAGTATCATCAGTACTAGTTTGGGTAATGAAACATCTGCAAGAAAATAGCCAAGTGCAGAGAGCACCAAGGACCTCTCATTTGAACCCTGAGTTACAAACATTCTCCTCCATCAATGCCATGCAGATGCCCTGATCTGACTGATAGCTTTGCTTTGCTTTTTCTACTCTGGCTGACAGTTCACTTCTGCCTAGTACAGGTAGTCCTCGAGTTACAACCACAACTGAGCCCAAAATTTATGTGGCTAAATGAAACATCTGTCATGTGAGTTTGCCCCATTTTACAACCTTTCTTGCCACGGTTGTTAAGTGAAACATTGCATTTGTTAAATTAGTAACAAGGTTGTGAAGTGAATCTGGATTCCCCGTTGACTTTGCTTGTTAGAAGGTCACAAAAGTTGGATCCCATGACCCTGGGACACTGCAACCATCATAAATATATGAGTCAGTTGCCAAGATTCTCAATTTTGATCAGGTTGACCATGCTGCAATGGTCGTAAGTGTGAAAATGGTCATAAGTCACTTTTTTAGTGATATGGTAACCTTGAACAGTCACTAAATGAACTGTAGTAAGTCGAGGACTTCCTGTATTATATTTCTCTTCAACTAGTTCAGAGCTCTCCTCTTTTCTCCGTCTGTAGGTAGGTTTGATCTGAGCCTCATTCTTCTGACTACATGTCAGTGTTGCTGAGGTTCTATGTCTGTCGGCTAAGGGAACATCACAGACAAGTGCAATGGTCTCCTTAACTCCAGCCCTTCACAGATTCTCACAGGCACCAAAAGATTGCTTACATGGCCCCACAGATGTGGCCTTGACTGTGAAGTTTTCCCACCCTAAATACAATGTCCTGTGAGAGACTTCAAACTTCATTGCTTTCCCTTTCTAACCACCGATCCTGTCTCACCTCTTCTGTGGTGTTTCTTTATGCAGAAAACCCATGAACAAATATGGCATAGCTACAATAAGTCTTCTGATTGGTGGTGCTAGGAGCTGTCTGTTTGAAAGCATCCTTTGTTCTAGCTTACCACTAGGGCTAAGTGGGATTGCTGTTTATGAGGACTGGAGAACTTCATACCAGGGATGCAAAATATTTGAGTTTCATCTTCAGGATCTGGCCTTCTAAAGAACAGTCAGATTTGATCTTCTCTAGGGCTGACTTGTTTGTTCACCTTGCAGTCCAAGGGACTCAAAAGAGTCTTCTTCAGCACCATAGTTCAAAGGCCTCAATACTTTGGCGCTCAGCCTTCCTTATGGTCCAACTTTCGCAGCCATACATTGCAACTGGGAAAAACATAGCCTTGACTATACACACTTTTGTTGGCAGGGTGATGTCTCTGCTTTTTAGAATGCTGTCTAGCTTTGCCATGGCTTTCCTTCCCCAGGAGCACAAGCATCTTTTAATTTCTTGGCTGCAGTCCCCATCTGCGGTGATCTTGAAGCCCAGGAGAATAAAATCTGTCACTATCTCCATTTCTTCCCCATCTATTTGCCAGGAATTGAGAGGGATGGGTGCCATGATCTTAGTTTTCTTAATGTTGACTTTCAAGTCAACTTTTGTATTCCCCTCCTTCACCCGCATCAAAAGGTTCCTCTTCACTTTCTGCTGGCTTACTCTAATAGTCATTTAAAAGAAGTATTTCAGCCATGAAGAAGGTCAAGTTATATCAGCACATTTTAGACTTTTCCAGTGTGCTAGCCCAATTTATGTGCTTTATAAATAGCAACTTACTGCAAAAATCAACAAATAACATTTTTGTGACATGTACAACAGCAGATAAGATCTTTGTTTAACATAATTGCTACTAAAGCATGGTAACCAAATATGTTGTCTCTGTGTATTATGGGGAATCTTCCTAGGGTGACACTTTAACTTCTCAAGGCCTTCAGAGGACAAGGCAATGAAGCCAAGTGGTTTTTAGAAATTAATGTACCAAGTATAAACCTATTTGAGATCCCTGCGGCCCAATTCCAGCCAACCACTAGATGGCAGCAAAAACTTTCCACATTTTTCTGCCATCTACTGGTTATTTGATTTTTTGCACCACATCTGTTAATCGTATCCTGCACTTTTCATTCCAAGGATATATTCATGGATGTGCAAACTACCATGACCACTTTTTTTCCTTACCTAAAGGGCAGTTTTATAAGATCCAAGAACTCTCTGTAGGATCTAGAGACAGTGCCCCTTGAAAGCAAATGCCAGGTTTTGCAGTCCACCGTTCTTTATATCAACTAAAAAATACAGTAATCTGGATTTATGAAAGCACTCCCTGGTAAATATGAAGAGGAGGGAATAAGATGCTGCCAACTCATACACAAACCCATGTGCACGTTTCTGTCTCATAGCATATGGTGCTGGAGGGCAGGGGTCCCTCCCCTGAACTCTGCAGGATGGTGTTGTGAAGCTCTTCAGATGAGTCTCTGGGGGACCTGACTGTTGGAGTGGAGGGAAGTGCCTGGGTTAGGAATAACTGCCACCCAAGCCTGTCAGCTTGTTGTACAGGAAGTTAGGAAGGCGGATGCATTGTGTGGAGCTGATAACTCAACACAACGCTCTTTCCTGGCCTTGCCAGCTGCCTCCCCTCCTCCTTCGCTGGTTTCATAATATCCCACAGGCCCAGGGGAGTGGCCTGGAGGGGGAGAGAGGGTTCAACAGGACCTCTTCCAGGCACTGTTTGGGCTTGGCATGTTTCTTGTACCGTGGATACAAGCCGAGTTCAGTTTTCCCAGTGAGACAATAGTGTAACTTTCATAACTAAAACTGCCTTGGAACAAGGTGACCATCTTTTTCCACTGAATCATCAAGCCCACGTTGAATGGAAGGAAGCCTGGATGCCCATTGCAGAAGACCAATTGTCTAACAGGCAGCAGCAATGGATGGAACCATTGAAGAAAATGGAGGGCAACTACACTTGAATGGCAGGCAACACCCTTGCAGATGCCCACCACTTCCCCCATCTGCAAATTTTAAAATTATTGTCAGAATGATTCTACTAGTTGCATTTCCCATTGAGCATCTCCAAAAGTGACATCGAAAGCCCTACAGTTTCTCCTTCCTCTGCCCTTTTCATTTTCTGGATAATGTAAGCCAGAATTCCTTTCTTTTATGCTCACAGAGGCCTTCAGGGAATATCCAGAAATAGATCTAACCCTTGAGGGTTTTGAGGGGTCCATATGGCAGAAGGAGACAGGAGGCACCACAAAAACCACAGTAACTGCCTTCCTGTGGTGGGCAGTCTTGAAAGATGCAACCGTGGGGCAGAACAAGGTAGGAAAAGGATGGGGACTTAGAAAGGGAGAAACACATACACAGCAGCATGCCTGCCCCGCTGATCAATTGTGATATAGTTCGTAAAAGGGACTATGTGTGTCACTCCATATTCTGTCCCGGATTATTAAGAGCTACTAATCGTTTTCGACTCAGTTGCATGAATCTAAATAGTCAAATGGTGATCAATACAACGCTATCTTCAGTACACAGTCTCGTGTATTCTTCTCTGTGAAAAAGCTTGTTGCAATTTGTGTAGTATATTTCAGAAAATAATTACAGTGGATTGGATTTTGAGGCTGAATTGATATCTGATATTCTTATGCATGCGTAACAACCATGGATGATATAAGGTTCCTGCCTTCGCTTTTCAATTATGCTACATGAAGTTTTAATTTTCAGTGTTTTTTTTTTCTTACAATTCAAACCCAAGTTTTGGTTTTGTTATAACTGCAGCCACATTGAGTGAACATTTCTATAGTATGTACAAAATTTCAGATGTGCGCTTTGAATATTAATTTGCACCTTCTTTAGCCCAGTTGTTAAATAACACTGGTTTCCATGAGCACATTAGGAAATCCCACTGCTTACTTATTTATAAGTAAGTACATCATTACGTAAGAATATTTAATTTTTTTCCCCTGGACTTCCTGTTTTAACTTGCAACTTGTTTTTTATTCTGTGATTTTTTTTTCAAAAACACATATAACAATGCAGATGTTAAATTGTGTATATCTACATGTTCTTGCTATTCAAAATTTGCTGAAATGTTGGTTGTTTTTCATAAGAAAGACTTATTTTGCTACATGTCTCACAATGCAAAGATTAAGTACACTTTACCCCATTGACATATTCTGACAAATCTATAGGTTTTTGGATGTTCTCTCTCTTTAAATTTGCTTTTGAAATTGCTATTCTTCAATCAGAGAACAGGTTTGGTTGTATGCAGTTGTTGTTGTAATTGTTGGAAAACAAAGCACAACTGGATGTTGCCTAATCTATTTTTAAAATTGGAGGATTCTGCATTGCAGGTTTCATTTGTGCATAGAGGAAGGGGCTGCAGAGATATAGGAAGCAAAAAGGACTCTTCCTAATTAGGCATTACTCAAATTATACTTAGTTTGTAAACTTCTTTTTAATAAATGCAAATTAAACCAACCTTCTTAGCTTATTGAACTAATGCATCTCTACTGCTATCTAATTGTTATGGTAAGTCGCAATATTAATGCTGGGGATGGAGGCTGAGTAATAAATCCTTCTAATGTATAACATCTAGCATAATAGCATAGCTTATAAAAAACATTTCTTCATGTTAAACAAGCCTAAAAGGTTGTCACATTTTTCTGAACTTTTCTGGTGAAATTCTAATGATTATCTCATTTCATATACTCCTAATGTCTAACCCATGTTAGTCCACTCTGCCAAGGATTACTTTATCTTACCAGAAGAGTAACATGCCTCAAACAATAGTGATTCCTAGTAATTCTTATTAGTAGCTATCTTCTCCTTAATTACTTTTGTCAATTGCAATTTACATAGAACAAGAGCAGTAGCTGATAGGAGGACAATGAAAGTTGAAGCAAGCAGTTTGGTATCCAAGCATCTCTCCCCGCGCCACACACACACACTTTTTTTCCACCTGCTACAGAAGGCCACCCCTCCCAATGGGGCCATCCCTCTCAAGCAAGAAAACAAAGACCTCTTTATTAACCCCCCCTACACATTTGGGAAATTTGCAAGCACAAGAACCTGTCTTAAAGGCACAGGTAGATTCTCTGTCCATTCCTGGGCTTATTGGAAGGAAGATTCAACACAATAAACTGTATTCTAGAATCAGGAACTATGGTACACATCTTTAAAGGGCCATAGTTCATTCATTGTCCTCCATCTATATGCTAGATCATACATCTAAAATTCAACAATATTAGCTATCAGAAAAAACATACCCGAACTAGGCTTTGAATATGAAACTTGAGAGCAAGTTTATAAACTTCCTTTTTATAAATAAGATATCCAGGTATTCTACATTAAACAGAGGTTCTGTACAGACATATACTTTCCTAATGGTGCAAGCTAGGAGACAGGAAAAGTGTTTTTCTTATATATAAAAGGATACTGATTAATTACCTTCACTTACCATCAGATTGAGAAGATGACTTTCAGTGCCATAAAATATAAAATATGAAAATACAAAATTACTATAGTGGTGACATGGACACCTAAGTCTTAGTGAAAAAAATTACAAATTAAGAAATCATGTATCATACAAGTACCACCCAGCAGGTTTTAAAGAACTGAAGTGTGAAGTCACTGATCATTTGATAAACTGTTACAGCTTATCTCAGGCAACGTGAGAATTGGACTCTAATGTGACAATTAAGTCTTTTAAGGATTTTGAAAATGTCCCAAAGTCATAATTCCCCAAAGCCTTTGAATATGCTTTTCAAGCAGTCAAATCAGTTTTTAAATATTGGGTTTGACAAATGGGTACAATTTTTGGTTTCTTTCATTTGGGAGAAGGAATGGGCATTTAATTTTAAATATAAATTAGATATGCCAAATATTTCTTTAGTCCAGTCGTTACAGGATTGATTCTCTTTGCTGTGTACCTCTGCAAACAATATAAAACAATGCCTCTGCAAACAATATAAAACAATGCATAGTATCTGTATTGAATGCCTTTCTGGATACCGACACAATGTGGGTGTATCCCATTCAAGCTTGTGTTGTAATTAAGTGTGGTCTTGATTTTTCTTCCTTTTTCTTACTATACCCCGTTCTCTGGTTTGGTTGATTGTGTGGTAACCTCAGAGTAGCTTAGATAATTTCTCTAGTTTTCTTCCTTTTGGTACATGTATGCATTACTGTATTGTAATGATCTGCTTGTTTTCTTTTCCTGAGCACAGAAACTTAAGATAGGAAGCTATTCTGTGGAGCGTGTTTCTTGGAAAGTGTGCAATAGAGGGTTTCTTGGAAGGGAAAAGTATATTGCTAGGACCATCTCCACCACTACCAACTCTGTGGTTTCCCTGCCCCTTGCACAGGGGCGGCTCCTGTTATGTAATATCAGCAGCCCCCAGCGAGGAGAGGCGGGGCTCACACTGTACAGCTCTGGCCACCTGGAGTCTGGGACAGCAGCAGCGATGGAGGCACCCTGAAATCCCATAGCAACTGGGCCTGGAGAGGTGGAAGGCGCTTACATGTGGGGAAAATTGGGGGTCCTTTCTCCTACACATCCTGGAGGAAAGCCTTTTCTTCCCCCACCCCCAAGCTGCACACCTGGCTAGACGGCTAGGAATTTCAGCAGGTAAGGGGCCATGCCACAGCCTCAAAGGATATCATTGTTTCCACGCCTGTTAGGGAAGGAGGGAGGGTGGATGCTATTTCTGTACTTGAATGCCTAACCAGGCAAGCTTTTTTTTTGGGGGGGGGAGTAATGGGACCTCTAACCAAATGTGCATTTGAAACTCCAAGACCAGTCAGTTCCTTGGTCCATGGAGCTACGCATCACCTTCAAAAGGTTCCCCAGGGAGCAAATTCTGCTGGATTGTAGTTCCTGTCTCAAGGCATTAGGATTTTGCTTGATGTTAAATCCTTCATCAATGGAAATAGATGTTCTAAATTCCATAGACTATGACCCAAAGGATTTGCTGGGAAATATGTGAGAATGGAGAATGGGAAGCAAATGAAGGGGTGTGTGTTTTTTTCTCACCCATCAATTCTGATGTGGAATTTGCAGGTGTGTCAATGTGATATTTTGCTCAGGAACTTTGAGATAATACCCATTGAGTTACCCTTTTTAGGCAACATGGCTTTGGCTGGAGAAAATATAACTTTCTAGCGAGGTCTGAACTTCTAGGAGAGCAGGAGATCAATGTAAACTTGAATGAAGGTAAAGCACACAAAACTGTATATAAGCAACAATCACTTGCATGCATAGAGGAACATATAATTGTAAAAACAAGTAAGAAACTTGTGATCTCTGAATGCCTAACAAATTTATTATGTCATAAACTTTCCTGGACTGCTGAAGAACATATAACTGTAAAAACAAGGAAGAAATTTGTGGTCTCTGAATGCCTAACAAATTTATTATAGCATAAACTTTCCTGGACTACAATCCTCTTACTCAGATGTTGATAAATTTCCTGTAATAAATTTGTTGGCTTGTAAGACGCCACAAGAGTCTGTCTGTTGAACATGATTATAACCACTAGAAAGTATAACTGTAGAGGTTCACTTACAAACAGTGTGACATGCAGTCAATTGAGTGCACAAATGCCACTCCATGATACAAAGATGCACAAAGGTAATTTTATATATCATCAAGTTTTCTTGTAAGCTCATACCAGGAAAACATAGACACAACTCCACACAGAACATGGAATTCATGTCTGCCTTATCCATTTCATAGCATTGTTGTTGTGGGATTCAAATTAAGTAGATCTCATTATCTACTAGATCTCTAGCTAAATGCAGTAAGCAAATAAAATATGAAGCATTCATTGCAAATATCAGAATAGATCAAATACTTGGGTATTGGCAGCCACCTCCTAAATTGGATTAATAGTAGTTTTTTACAGTAATTGGGAAATTTGCTTCCATAATATGAGAGTTATGCTTATATAATGTAATACAAAATGTGATGTAAAAATAAAGTATTTTTTGAGGTTCCATAACATTCAATAATGGGTAGAAGTCATTAACAGTGAATGGAACTGGGAAATTTTGTCTGGTGAAAGACACTCAGTTTAATTTGTTCCATAATGTAAAGCTAGGAATAAAGTTTGGATGTTATGGATGATGTAGTAATATGTGAAGTATATGAACCAGCATAGTGCAATGGTGATAAGCTCACATTCTTATTTAGCTCTTTCACTAACTTGGACCAAGTTATTCTGCATAATGCTAATAGGTAAGCCGAGAGCAGCCTATATAAGCCTATATACATGCAGCCACAGGGTTTGATAATCACCAGACCAAAGCAAAATTATTGGCTGTAGATATTCTTGGATGTTTTGCAGAATACTAAAAGTGGCCAAGACCTTTTAATGTTTGTATATATGCTCATTGCATTTTCAACCTTCAGTGAAGAGGGTTTTTTTAGGGTTGTGGTATTATTTCAGATACCTGAAAAACTCTTTGACAGGGGATGAATATCTACTTGTATTTAGATCCCCTCCAATCGGGTTTCAGGCCCGGCTTCAGCACAGAGACAGCCTTGGTCGCATTGGTGGATG
>JAEANM010030365.1:0-10022 GCA_017656035.1 Myanophis thanlyinensis | reverse complement strand
CACTGGACTGTTGACCCCAAATACTTAAACTCCTGCACCTTCTTGACCTCAGCCCCCTGTAGCCTCACTGTTCCACTCCCCTCCCTCTTGTTCATACACATGTATTCTATCTTACTATGACTGATTTTCATTCCTCTTCTTTCCAGAGCATACCTCCACCTTTCCAGGTGCTCCTCCACCTGCTCTCTGCTCTTACTACAGATCACAATGTCATCCGCAAACATCATAGTCGTGGGGATTCCTGTCTGACATCATCTGTCAACCTGTGCATCGCCATAGCAAACAAGAAGGGACTCAGAGTTGATCCTTGATGTAGCCCCACCTCCACTCCTCTGTCTGACCTACAGCACATAGCTGTACATACAGCACAGATAGATAAATAGCTGATAGATAGATAGAAGATAGAGAGATAGAAGATAAAAAGATAAAAGAGAGATAGAGAAATAGATAATAGATGATAAATAGATAGATAGAGAGAGAAATAGATGGATGATATAGAGAGATGAGATATATATATATATATAAAGAGAAATAGAGCTTTAAGAGCTTTCATGGTTCATGGTCCACTTCATCAGATGCATGCAGTATGTACCTGAGGCTCTACACTAATTTCATATCAGACATTCAATGATCAATAGTGAGTTTTCTATCTCAAATGTGATAAAGGGAATAAAAGAAAAAGAAATAGAAAGTGAGGAGTGGAGGAGTGGAAACAAAGATGCAATATTTATTGTCTTCATTGCCTAGATCTGGATTTTATGGTCAGCTTGACCAAGATCCAAGGCACAAGTTTCATTACTATGTGTCATTTCCTTTGCTAAACCTGTCCCAAGCTTTTTTAAAATAAATGAACATTTGTTTTTTTTAGAGTCTGCCACCTTCTCGGTGTGTGGATAGCTGCCAGGCAGGATTTGTTAAGGTAATTCGAGAAGGCGAACCGATTTGTTGCTATGACTGTGTTTCTTGTATGGAGGGAACTATCTCTACTCAAGAAGGTGGGTGGCCCTTGAGATGTTGAATTTAAAAAAAATCACCAAAATGTTTTCTGTTGTCCTAAGCTGCTTCTTAATTGCCAAATGAAATTGCTATGGAATTAGCTGCTACATGGGATTTTAAATTTAATTCTATTTTAAATGTAATTAATTTAAATTAAGTTTTAATTGTTTATATTTTAATTGTTTAACTGATTTTAATAGATTTTTAAATTATATGATAATTTTAATTAAGACAGCCTTCATTTAATTATTTTAATAGATTTTAAATTGTTTATTGTATGCATGTTTTATCGGCTGTGCACCGCCCCAAGTCCCTAGGGAGAGGAGGCGGTATATAAATCAAATAAATAAATAATACATGAAATGCTGAGCTCAAGAGGTCATCAGATAGACAGAAAGTCCTCTTTCAGAGGTGGTCTAATGCAGCAGTCCCCAACCCTTTTGGGTCTGTGGAGTGGCAGCACTGGTAGTAGCAGGGGGAGGGGAGGGGGTGGTTGCATGCATGAAACATAATGCCACACATTTGCAAATAAACCTTTGCACATTTTCCCACCGCTTGCACAGACTGGTTCCTAGCAGACCATGGATCAGCAGCAGGATGTGGACAAGGGGTTGGGACCCATGCTCTAGAGAATCTTGCAATGATGATGTAAAAGAATTGGAAATCAGATGAAATAAAAGAAAGGTTGCCTTGATTCTTTACAGATGCTGAGCATTGTGCCAGATGTCCAGAAGACCAATATCCCAACCAAAATCAAGATGAGTGCATTCCAAAGATTATAACCTTCCTGTCCTATAACGAACCTTTGGGAATCCTCCTGGCTTCCTTTGCCCTTTTGCTCTCCTTCATCACACTTTTTGTCTTAGGAATCTTCACCAAATTCTTAGAAACTCCCATAGTCAGGGCCAACAACAGGAACCTCTCCTATATCTTCCTCATTTCCCTCTTGGGTTCCTTCTTAACCTCCTTCCTTTTCATTGGCCGTCCAAAGAGAGCCACTTGCCTTCTCCGACAGACAACCTTCAGCATCATCTTCTCAGTGGCTGTTTCATCTCTCTTGGCCAAAACGGTCACAGTGGTCTTAGCCTTCTTAGCTACGAAACCAGGGAATGGAATGAGGAGATGGTTGGGGAAGAGTTTAACCTACTCCATTGTCTTTGGCTGTTCTGGGGTCCAAGTTATCATCTGCATTCTTTGGCTGGGAATCTCTCATCCATTCCCTGATTCTGACATGAACTCCCAGCCTAGCGAGATTATTCTGCAATGTAATGATGGACAGATTGCCATATTTTACACTGCCCTTGGATACATGGGCTTCCTGGCGACCATCTGCTTCACTGTGGCTTTCCTAGCCAGGAATCTACCTGGGACCTTTAATGAAGCCAAGCTAATCACCTTCAGCATGCTGATCTTCTGCAGTGTTTGGGTGTCCTTTGTGCCTGCATATTTGAGTACCAAAGGGAAGTACCTGATAGCTGTGCAGGTCTTCTCCATCTTGGTCTCTAGTGCTGGCCTGCTGGGCTGCATCTTCATCCCTAAGTGTTACATTATTGTCCTGAGGCCTGATCTCAATATGAAGGAGATGTTAACCATGAAAAATAAAACAGAAACCTGACTGACAACATTATTTCTTCTGAGCCCAATTTTCACACAATATTCAATTGTAAAAGATCATTCCTTAAGGGAAAGTTTTCTGTTCCTCCCCAGTTTTATGCAAAACACCTGATATGTTCATACATCGTGGATCATAGTGGATCTTATTTCCTTGGTAGCCTCACAAAATACAAATAAAAGCAATTCACTGATAAGGGGATTTATACATTTTGTTCATGATGTAATTGGGCTGCCATTTGATGTAAAAATAGAAATGTGGTTTTTGTGTAACTTTCTCAAAATGGTATTTATTAAATCCAGCTGTCAATATTTAATGTTACTCTAAAAATGAAACAATGAATGAAACTTTATATTTCTTTTCCATGTCGTGATATAAATGGACTACCACATTATTAAATATGACTTTTCCTCTTCTGTTTACTGTTGAGTACATAGAATTTGATGGCTTGTGTTTGCCAAGAGGATCAATTCAATCATACATTTTATTTATTATTTATTTCAGGATTTTTATACTGCCCCCTCTCTCGAAGGACTCGGGGTGGTGCACAACCATACCATACAAAAACATACAAGTAAACAATTTAAAAACCCAATTAAAATTAATTAAATCAAGGCTGACCAAATTAAAATTTAAAAATTAAACAATTTAGAAATACATACTAAAAATTAAAAACCAATTTAAAACCCCCAACCGACGGTACTAGGCCAGACCGGCTTGTTGGAACAGAAAGGTCTTCAGTGTGCGCCGGAAGGTCCGTAGGTCCGTAATGGTCCAGATCTCTGGGGGCAGTTCATTCCAAAGGGAAGGTGCCCCCACAGAGAAGGCTCGAACCCTTGGGGCTGCCAGGCGACACCGTCCTGAGAGTGGAACCACAAGAAGGCCAGCCCTGTGGGAATGCACAGGTTGGCGGGAGGCTGACGGTGGCAACAGGTGGTCCCGTAAGTACCCAGGTCCCAAGCCATGAAGTGCTTTAAAGGTGAAAACCAACACCTTGAATCGCACCCGGAAGGCCACAGGGAGCCAATGCAGCTCGCGGAGGAGAGGTGTAATATGGGAGCTCTGAGGAGCCCCCAGAATCACTTGCACGGCCGCATTTTGCACCAACTGCAGCCTCCGGATGCTCTTCAAGGGGAGCCCCATGTAGAGAGCATTGGCATAGTCTAGATGAGAGGTAACAAGGGCAGAAGTACATTTTTTTTATGTAACAGCCCAACTGCATTTGCAACATATAGTGAGCAAGGCTTCACGGGCATTTTGCTGGGCTTGGGGAAAGCTAAAAGAAATGAGAAATAATAAAACTAGTTGGAAATATTTTGACTGTTCTCCATTTTTCTTTGCATATATAAGAAAAGCAGTAAAAAGCAGAATTGTCCTCAGCTAACTGGATACTTACAGTCACATTCATCACAAATCAAGACCAGCTAAATCCATATTGATGTATGACCATCCGCATCCATGCTTAAAATCTTTCTTGATACTAGATGGCATAGAGGCATTTACAATACAATTTTTTTGCTTCTCACTCATCTTGCGTCTTCAAAGTTTAGAGCCACATCTGTGAGCTCTCTCCCTTTGTGCATCTGCCTATGGAGTCATTCAGAGTTCAGAGAGAGGATAATTCTCTTCCCCGCAATTATCAAAATCATAGTGATTTATTTCCTGTCTTGTAATCCCAAGAGACATTTCTGCAAACTTTCAGAAAACTTAACAAAGAGTCTTTTTGTTATCAGTGTCAGACTCCAAAGCAAAGTTGGAAGGTGTCTACATCAGAAATGCTGTATGCATAAATACTTCTGAAGAGAAAGAGGGAGCCTAGGGAGGATGTTAGGATGGGAAGGGGCTGTGGGGTTTGTTGTCCCCTTCATAAGTGAAGAAGGATTCTGTCTCAATTTTTAAAAACCTCTGAAGCTTCTCTCTTGGAAGCAGACTTCATTTCTTCTACCTTTCTTCTCATTCCTTGAAAGAAGCCATTGTGATGCAGGAGGCTGGACCAGGCTACCAAGCCAGGCTGCTGCTTTTTCTACTTCTGCTGATGTTGTGCCCACCAACAGTCTATGGGAAGCTGGAAGCCAAATGCTTCCTGACTTTGGGGCAAGATGAAACAGACCCACAAAATCACGTCACTCCAGGAGAGTTTTTCATCACTGGCATAGTCTCTGCAACCAAGGCTCGGTTTCTACCATTAACCTTCCACGCCGTTCCTCTGAGTCGGATTTCCCTGTAAGTCAATCTTTCTGCATTGAACGACAGCAGTTCCATTGCTGATCGTGTCCTAGAATTCCAGCCTTAATTTTTGGAAATAGAGAATTCCCTGAGGATGGCATCCAGCACAAATCCGAAAGCTTGGAAGATTAACAGATTAAGATTGGATCCTGCAATTCCAGCCTTAAATTGCAAGGCATAATGCTTTGACCTGCTACTCTATTGTCTTAATTTACCTTTCAGGATCCATGATGCACACTGCAGCTGATGAGGCTCCTTTGCAACGGTCAAGTGCAGTGACCAGGTAGAGATCGAATATGCAAATTAAACCATCATTTTGTTTTAGATTATCTAAAGAGAGCTAGACCACACATGAAAAAACATAGGGTGAGACTCGTCCTTTACCTGGTCCCTCCACAAAATGCAAAGGTTACCTTGAGTTGAATTTTGATTACTCAAGTGAACATGGACCAAAGAATGCAAAAATTACATGTTTTCTCCCTGTGCAATAGATTAGAGAAATCCATAATATTTTTTTCCGTAATAAAATTACCTAATAGTCTGAAGTTCCACAAACCAGCACAATTAGTTCATTCATTCATTCATTCATCTTGCAGATGTGTATTATGCCCATTCACAAAATCATGCCAGGTTCTCCACCTTCCCAACCGTTGTGAGACATTTTTTGTGTCTTATGCCCTCCACAAAGGGAGATCTGCTGGGAAACTAGCAGGAATAGATCAAAGCAAATTATGAAATAGTAGTCTAGGAGAAGTCATGAAATTCTCTTTTAAAAAGCTAATTACATCCCTTATTATCAACAGTTCTGATAATATTATTGGAACAATATGCAAATCTTTAAATGTAATGTTTTAATTATAAGAATATTATGATGTACCTTGAGTCAATTAAACATTTTTGAGTGGTAATATACAGAATTTGTCCTGGAGAAAAATTTTAAAATGCTATTTAGTTAACTGTCCATGTTTGATGGTTTGACAAACAAATGAGCTATAGTTTTCTCTGTGTATGTAAAAAAAGATATGAATGGATATGAATGGATAGAATTTACATTTTAAAAAAAAAAGTATCTTTAAGTTGAACTGAAAAGAATGAGACATCTAGCAGTATCCGCCACACTTATTAGGAGAATGAAAACAGGCTACTCAAATAAGTGATAAAATTACAAAGCAGAAATAAAAGAAAATCCATGCTGATGATATTTTCTTTTCCTGTAAACTGGGACACATTTGAAACATAAGCTAACGTATTTTAACATTTTACTATTTTATAGTACTGCAGGGCAAATACTATTTTACCAGTTTTGGGAAACTACAGAGAGCTAGAAAAATAATTTAATCAAATGGTTGTTGTAATTCAGGCATGGACACTTTTGTTCTTAGTCGAACTAGAAGCATAGTAGTGAATAATTTTAAATAAAGCATTGTTTTCACTGACGTAAGATATATTTAAACTTGTAGGCGTGCATCCACAAAATACTGGGAAATCCTTTCCTACCTGTTTGCCGTTCAGGAGATCAACCAGGATCCTCATCTCCTGCCTAATTTGACATTGGGTTATAATATCTATGAAGGTTATTTCAACCCACGAATGACTGCAGACGCTTTGCTGGACCTGCTTTCAGCTGGGGAGGTCAATGTACCCAATTACAGCTGTGGGCGTGAGAAAACCCCACTGGTAGTTCTTGAAGGTGCAGAAACTGACATCTCCATCCAGATCTCAACCTTTCTCAACACCTACAAAATCCCACAGGTGTGTCTTTGCAGGTCATAGAACAATGGTGGTGAATCTTTTACTTACCGAGTACCAAAAAGTACATGCTTTGCGCGTGCCATCCACACTTGTGTGCGGCTCCTCCACGTGTGTTGCATGTGCAACCGCACCCATCTGCAGATGCATGCAGCTTTTGCACATGCAATGCACACACACTGCATGCAGGCCCTTACACACACATAAGCAACTGCCTGTGCATGCGCAGGAGAGCACCGAAGACCAGCTGGATTTCCTGCTGCAATCGCAGGCATGCACAGCAGAGGCCCAAAGACCAGCTGGGTCTCTGCAATCGCCCTTGCATGAATGTGCAATTGCACATGCATGCTCAGATGGAGGTATGTTGGCCGACAGCTTGTGTGCCCAGCAAGATGGCTCTGCGTGCCACCTGTGGCACCCATGCTATAAGTTCCCCATCATGGCCCTAGACCATTTCAGACAAATGGTTTTCCAATCTCTTTTTGAAAACTTCCAGTGATGGAGCACCCATAACTTTCGAAGGCAAGCTACGTTTTCTCTCCCATTGTGGTCCAAATCCAGAATGACTCACCTTTGTGTGCTCAAAGAAATACATTCGAATTATCAAGCATTACCACTTGGTACAGATTTAATAAAACCTAAATTGAATGGAACATGTGCTGTAATGCAATTCCATCAAAAGGCACTTAGGAATTTGGACTCCGGTGAGTGGCACCTGCAACCATAGAGAGGGCTGATTTCTCAAGCTCCCCTATAATGTTAATCAGTGGAACGACTTGCCTCTAGAAGTTGTGAATGCTGCAATACTGGAGGTTTTTAAGGAGAGGTTGGACAACATTTTGTCTGAAATGATACGGGGTTTTCTGCCTAAGCAGTGATTTAGATAAGAATACCTCCAAGGTCCTTACAACTCTGTAATTCTGTTAATGAGTTTAGACAAGGAGGTAATGCTATGGAAATTTTCATATCTTGTATTACTGTTTGGCCACTTTTGTGAAGGTTTTAGGGCCAGTGGTCCAAACAAGAAATGGATTGATTGATTGATTGATTGATTGATTGATTGACTGACCCTAGTGGTTCTTTGTGATAGCTTAAACTACCACTGGCCGTGGGGGGGAGGAAACTCTATCCCCCACGGAAGGGGCCCGCAATCTGGGCATCCTCCTGGATGTACGGCTGTCGTTGGATGACCATATCGCAGCCATCTCCAGGGGGGCCTTCTATCAGGTCCGTAGGATTGCCCAGTTGCGGCCCTTTCTGGATCGGGGCGTGCTTCGTACGGTCACTTCTGCCCTTGTAACCTCCTGTCTGGATTACGCCTATGCTCTCTACATGGGGCTCCCCTTGAAAAGCATCCGGAGGCTGCAGCTGGTCCAGAATGCGGCCGTGCGGGTAATTATGGGAGCTCCTAGGAGCTCCCACGTTACATCCTTCCTGCGCGAGCTGCACTGGCTTCCTGTGACCTTCCAGGTGCAGTTCAAGGTGTGGGTGCTTACCTTTAAAATGCTCCATGGCTCAGGACCCAGGTACTTACGGGACCACCTGTTGCTGCCATCAGCCTCCAGCCGACCAGTGCATTCCCATAGGGCTGGCCTCCTCAGGGTTCCATTGTCGGGGCAATGTCGCCTGACAGCCCCGAGGGTACGGGCCTTCTCTATGGCGGCACCCTCACTCTGGAATGAACTCCCCCCGGAGATTCGTACTATTACGGATCTCCGGTGCTTCCGACGTGCCCTGAAGACCCATCTATTTCAACAAGCCAGCCTGGCCTGACACCTGAGGGTTTTAAATTTAAATTTTAAATTTAATTTTAATTTTATATTTAAATTATTTAATTGTTTTAATACTATTTTAAATGGATTTTAAAGTAATTTTAAATTATCTTTTTTGAATTGATCAGCCACTATCTAATTATTTTAATTGTTTTTTTATGGAGTGAATTGTGTATGTGTATTTTATTGGCTGTAAACTGCCCCGAGTCCCTAGGGAGAGGGGGCGGTATACAAATCATGAAAATAAATAAATAAATAAATATAGCAAAGTGCTGGATTCAAAGAGTAGTGAGAAGACCAGCAATGTGTAAGTCAAAGCAGTAAAACAAAGTCCCCACCCAAGGGTCTTCACTGCAAGAGGTCATCTTCATATGGATAACATCTTCATATTGGATCTTTATGGATATCGAATTATAGTCTACTTATTTTCCCTCCTTTTCAGATCAGTTACACATTTGCCTCACACATTCTGAGTGACAAGACTCAGTTTCCTTTTTTCTATCCAATGATCCCCATTGAAGGAGTCCAATATCCAGGAATTATCAAGCTTCTCCTCCATTTCAAGTGGACACTGGTTGGTTTGGTTGCTCCAGACACTAGCAATGGCCAGAGGTTCATGAATACGTTGATTTCTATGCTGACAAAGAAAGGCATTTGTGCAGTTATATCACAGCGCTTCACGGTGGTTGCCAGTGAATTAATAATAAAATTTAAACAATACTACAAATGGAAGCAAGTCAATGTCTTTGTTTATCATGCAGAGACAAGTTCTTTCCTAGAAGGCATAGCAGTTATAGAAAAAGCCCTTACCGCCTTTAAGAAGCCCGTTGTAGGAAAAATTTGGATCACAACAGCCCGCTGGGACTTTACTTTAGGTTTGAAGGTTTCTATTTCTTCTTTGCCCAACATCCATGCCATTTTTTCCTTTCTCATGAAAACAAAGGAAGTGGTAAACTATGATGGATTTAAGCTCTTGTATTCTTTCATGGATCAACTTCTAGATGAAGCCTTCAAATGTTCCTACGCAAAGGCGGCATCATCTGTGAAAGTCTGGAGACGATGTAGAGAGAGAGAAGACCTGGAGCATCTGTCCCGAGAGAAGATAGATGGGATCCTGGCTCTAGACAGTTATTTCATTTATAACACGATCTGGGCTGTGGCACGGGCCCTGAATTCGGCCAATTTATCCCAATCTAGGAGAGCCGTGAGAAAAGTTGGCAAACGGTTGGAGATTCAAAGCCTAAAGCCTTGGCAGGTATTTCTTCTCCCTGACGTACATATCTTCTATAAAACTAATTATTTATTCTAAAGAAAAAATGAATCTTATAATAAGAATATGTTGTCTTCACTATCAGGTCATCTTTGTTCTTTGTTTCATAGAACAACATCTGCTTCTTGAGAATATACTGCATCTCTCTCTCTCTCTCTCTCTTTCATTTTTGACTTTGCATAGTCTTATGGCTGTGTCCTGTACACTTCAGAGCTCTCCCCACCAATGGAGTACAGTCAGAGGTGAAATTCAGCTGGTTCTAGCAGGGTCACTAGAACAGGTAGTAAATTTTCTAAGCAGTTCGGAGAACCAGTTGTTATAAGAAATCTCTTTTTGTTTTTTCCCACTTTACAGGGTTAATCCTGTAAGGAAGGCAGGAAAGAAACATCCTGGTGTT
>JAEANM010030363.1:0-10022 GCA_017656035.1 Myanophis thanlyinensis | reverse complement strand
TGACTGATCCTGCAAATAAAAAGAGCTGATTTCACTAGAGCAACCGTGCGTTTGCCGTTATTTCTCGAAATAAAACAGCTACCAAGAATGAAGTTTGTCTCATCTTAGGGGGACATGATGTTCCAAAAGGCAGGTACCATGCTCCTTTCCTGGGTCCCCCAAAGACACAATTAATGACTTAATGGCTGGGCATCGATACCCTAATTAAAAAGCCACACACAACCAGACACCATATAAATACAACACAGCCCAAGGAACACCTTCTGGAAAGAGAGAGAGGTTCCCTGAGGATAGGCTCTAGCACGATCCCAGATATCAAGGTTTTGACCGATGCCCTAATGAAAGCAGGAGCCTCAAGCCATTTAGCAAGAAAAATCCATTTGCTTATTAGGAGCGCCCTGTTGGCACAAACTAAGTGAAGCCAGCTCTGACTTCATCCAGTTCATGCCTTGCCTCTGACCCTGTTGCCCCTTCCCCCCTGCAAGCTGTGTCACCAGTCACATTCCCCCATGAAACAATTTCTCAGGCCATAGAAGTCACTCCCTCCTGGTGTTGTGGGTCTCCGTGGAGATGGCCTTGACTTCAAGTGGCTAGGATGTGTTTTGTTTGAATGAGGTGAATTCCTCGATGCAGCTACAAGGCATGACTTCCCATCCCCCTGCCTATAGCAACTCAGGAGCAGGTCAGGAAAGCTTTGAGAGTTGACATGGAAGCTTGGAAGAATAAGACCTGAGTCCTGGTGACTGAGTCAGATTGGATTCTGCAGGAAAGGAAACACAACCAATAAATACACCGAAAACTATCATTTGGTAGACTAGCCATACAGTTCTTGAAAAAGATATTCAAATGCTGTGCTGTGTCTATGCCTAGAATGATCAGAAACATGAAGGCAGAAGTACTTCCAATGACACTGGGCAAACAAAAGTTGGACTTTGAAGAAGCAGAATATAAAGAGTATTGACACTTTTGAACTTTGGTGTTGAAGAAGTACTTAACAATACTACCGAAAGCCAAGAAAATAAACAAATTTATCATTGAACAAATCACTCTAATGTTTTCACTCAAGGTACAAATGACCAGGTTCAAATTATCCAACACATTATAAGAAGACCCAGCTCTTCGGAAAAGTCTATACTAATGCGAGAAAAGAGAAAAAGAGGGTGACTAGAAGCAAGGTGGATGGACTAAGTTTCAGGTGTAATAGGTGTGTACATTGAAAGACCTGAAGGACCACGTTAGAGGCAGATTGTCATAGAAAAGATTTAGTCTACTGGGTCATTAAGAAGTCATACCAACATGTTCATAAACTATAGTTGAAAGTTGCTGCTCAGTCCTATATTTAACTCTTTTTCTAATTTAATGCCCCCTATAACCACAACCCCGCCCCAGAACATGTTTTGGAATGACTTAGGGGTATTGCGTTCAACTTGGAGCTGCATCTCTGATCATCTTGTTGAATAAGCTGGATGCATTAGAGAATGTCTTAGGATTTTACCCCCAATTGCATTTAATGAACAATTTAATGTTCCCATGATATTGCTGTCATCTGATTTCCAGCTCATAAGTGAGACAGGATAAGTATTAATTTTTAAATTGTACCTGCCTTCCCTTTCTGTGTTCTGTATTCCAACACTATTCAAGGACAACTTGAAGACATGCATAGTCTATGGGGCTTTATCAATTATTTGTCAGGGAAGTCAGATAATTGTCAATGGACTGAAAACAGAAGCAATAGGGGCAGGACAAGGATCAAAAATGGGGATCGCTTATTTCAGCATAGCTTTCTGCTGACACCGTGAATAGCCAAGAAAACAAACAAGTAAAACCTAGGACAAATCAATCCATAGTTTTCATCGAAGGCAGAAAAAGATGAGACAGACATTATTATATTTTGGACCTATTATGCGAAGACCTAAATCTCTTGAGAAGTCTATAATGTTCTATTAGGAAAGAAGTAGCTGAAGAAGCTTCTTGGATGAGAAGCAAAATGTCTTCTAAGGAAAAAAACAAAAGTCCAGTTGCCTTTTGAAAAAGCACCTTTGAGACAACCATGACCTGAAAGACTGAAAATCACCATAGAAAGAGAAGAATATGATCAGCACCCAAGTGGATGGACTTAATTAGTTATGAAGGATGCATTATTAGAAGAACTGAATGGTAAGGTGGGATCAGATCATTCTGAAGGTAAATCTTACAGAATACAGAATAACAGCTGGAAGGATCCTTGGAGGTCTTCTAGTCCAACCCCAATCTCCCCTCATGAGGCGTAAATTCCGTCCTCTAGAACAGGGGTCGGCAACCTTAAACACTCAAAGAGCCACAAAGGTCCTAACCGGAAGATTTCTGTTCAGTTCTGGAGCTGACCAGAAGTCCAGTTCCCCCACCATAGAGTCTCCTCCTAGCACAGTGTCCTTTTTTCCTCTGCCAACCGGAAGTCTGGTTCCCCCACCATAGAGTCTCCTCCTAGTGTGGCATCCTTTTTCCTCTACCTGTCCTAACCAGAAGCTCTATCAATTGTGGAATTGACTGGCAACAGGGACCATAGCAGTGGGATGAAAGAGCCACATGTGGCTCCAGAGCCACAGGTTGACAAGCCCTGCTCTAGAACGTCTCAGTCTGAAAATTCTGGGAGACCCTCAAACACCCTAAGTCCTGTACGTGGAAAAAATATTATTGGTGGGTTCACCTCGAAAGGGAGAGCCCCTATACCCAAAGAAAAAAGCTGAGGTCACTGGGGTAACAGCGCATATGCCCACAGAGAGGGCTCTGAGTGCCACCTCTGGCACGCATGCCATAGGTTTGCCACCACTGACCTATAGCAAATGGAGTTGCTAACTGCAATATAGAGTATTGGATTAGAATTGGGTGTTTAGAATTCTTTTAGGCTAAGAGTAGTTATTAGACTGTAGTGATGTTGGCCCATAGTCTGGACTGAACCAGAACAAAGAAACAAATGGGACCATTTGAATTGAGGCCTTGAAAATTAATTGAATTGTAATATAACCCTAAATAAAGTAGAATTTATTAAAATTGGTTGATATAATTATTCCTCAAATCATGGAACATTTTTATCACCCTATCCTTTGTAGAGAGGTCTGAAAATAGGCAGACAAATTGCTGGATTCAATGTAGCGTTCTGTAATATATCTATGGGAATTGCTTTCTAGTCCTAATTAAGATTTCTAGTCTTAAATCCAAGGCCGATTTCCAGTCAATGGAAGGATCAAGATGAAGCAACTCTGAATTTCACCCTTAAACTCTAAATGATTCTTTCATCATGACTGTGGGAGCTGCCCCCCTCCCACACCAATATTATTAAAACTCAATGAAATGTTGCTCTGATAATGTCTTGGAGTTATCCTTCCTCCCCCCACTATGAAATTAAACAACTGTCTTTGGATGGCATAATTAAAAAGTCTCTTAATCACAGCACAAGTTAGTAAGATACGGACAAGACGTAATTACATAGTGAAAATTGTCTCAGCTCTGCTAACTCCAGTATTAAGATATTTCATGAGAACATGGCAAAAACAATGTCACATTATTTCTCCAATTCATTAATAAGCTGTTTTTGCACACTATTCTTCATGGTGTATTAACTTGTGACAGAGGTCAGGCCTACATTAAATTATAGCGTAAATTACTATAGTTAACAGTGGTATTTGACGGCTTTTTAGCTATCAGCTGTTCAGAAACTGTTCTGCGTAAGATTACTATTATTATTATTTTTTAAAAAAATGATACTTTCCACACATGTACACACAGACAAAATCACAGCTATAGAGTTTTTTCTCTCAATGTTTTTAGTTCCTTCCTATACAGCCACCTGGAAAAACTCAAGTTTTTAAAGAAGTATTCCAAAGGCCATGAAATGGAAATGAATTGTACACAGCTACTTTCAAAGCAACAACAACAAAATTAAAACAGGAGAATATACAATCAATGATAGCCATATAAAGGAATAACAGCGATCGAATAAAAGAAACGAAGGAGTAGATTAGCATCTTGAGTTAAATAAATACTTTATAGGTAGTCCTTGACTTGCAGCAGTTTGTTTAGTGACCGTTCGAAGGTACAATGGCACTGAAAAAATTGACTTATGACCATTTTTCACACTTACGACTCTTGCAGCATCCCCGTAGTCACATGATCAAAATTCAGATGCTTGGCAACTGGTTCATATTTATGATGGTTGCAGTGTCTGGGCGTCATGTGATCCCCTTTTGTGACCTTCTGATAAGCAAAGTCAATGGGGAAGCCAGATTCACTTAACAACTGTGTTATTAACTTAACAACTTCAATGATTCACTTAACAAGTCTGGCAAGAAAGATCATAAAATGGGACAAAATTCGCTTAACAACTGTCTTGTTTAGGCACAGAAATTTTGAGGTCAATTGTAGTCGTAAGTCAAGACAATTGTCTTGTCTCTATTACAGGACCACCTTTAATAGAGACCAGACAATAAAGTTCTAAAGCCAAGACGGATAATAAATTCGGGATATTCTAATTCTGTTTTTATGTATCAACATTCATATTAGAGGAGTTTAAATTGCATGCAATGGCTGATCTAAATCCTCCAGCCCCATTTGGATTCTTGGGGTAGAAGCTAGGAGAGGGGCTTCAGAGGTGTCCAGAGGATGGGGGGGAAACTAAGACAAGATGGGGAGCACAACTGCATGAGAGAACCCCAATCCTTGTACGTGCGCATGGAACACACAGAAAAAAAGGAGTTGGACTTTGACAAAAACCACTATCACTAATACTGCTTTTTAATACACATATCCAAAAGATGCTGCTGGGTCTATGGGTCTTTTAAGCTTGTTCTCTGATCCACTTATACCTTTGGGGTATATTTATGGCCATACAGAAAGGTTATTCCTATATGGGTGTACACATTTTATATATGTAATAGACAATAATCTTTGAAAATATTGCCCATACGACTGCATGGCATAGCTCCATGATGGCGAACCTATGGCACAGGTGCCACAAGTGGCACACAGAGTCATCTTGCTGCACACACAAGCTGTCAGCCAACTTACCTCCAGCTGAGCATGCCCATGCATTTGTGAATGCATGGATGTGCGATTACAGAGACCCAGCTGGTCTTCGGGCCTCCGCTGTGCATATGCGCAATTGCAGCAGGAAATCCAGCTGGTCTTCAGAGCTCTCCTGCACATGCACATGCGATTGCTCATGTGTGCATAAGTGCCTGTGTGCAGAGAATGTGCATTGCATGTGCAAAAGCTGCATGCATGCACAAATGGTGCAGTTGCACATGCAGTGCATGTGGACGAGCTACACGCAAGTGCAGATGGCACGTGCAAAGTGCGTACTTTTTGGCACTCGGTAAATAAAAGGTTCACCACCACTGGCATAGCTCTAAAGGTAGTTTTGAAGTTAGGAGGACCATGTTAAGAAAAATATTACTGATGGCCTGCTCAATAAAAAAAAAATTAAATCAGTTTTGCTTAATTCTAGGGGCAATAGAATTCAGCTCTCCTTAGCGCATAATGAAATTTTATTTGTGCCAAATATCGTTTATTTATGCAAACACATTGTGCCTTTCCCTCTGGCATAGCTTTTCAAGGATTGGCTCACCATCCATTATACTAAAATAGAGCCTAAATAAGTAAATAGACAAATGCAGCACATGCAATTAAAAACAATCCATAAAAATAAGTAAAACTCAAAATTAAACCCAATGAGATTTTTCTTCAAGTAATTTATGAAGAATAAATTGGCCCTTGCCAGTTCTATTATTTCATTGTTCTGAACATTTTCATATGTATAGGGCACACGATACCTTTCCTGACCTCCAATTTCATTGAAGGCCAACTTATTTTAAATCTATATTCATTCTCTTAGGATTTTGAGCATAACATTTCTGATTAGATACAATGCAGTTCAGGGTTATCCTGCCATGGTGATAGAAATTCATCCAATTTATAATCAGCGTTCTGCACATGTAAGTGGATGAATTCTTCTGTGCTTTATCTTCATACCATCTTCTGCCTGTATTAATCACATCTGATTTGTGGGCAATCTGGAGCACTTATAACCACCACTATAGGCACAGAAGACTGTAAACTTAACTCACATATCCTTTAGCATAGGGAGATCTAAATTAGAAATGAGTAAGGAACGAACAAAATATTTGCTGTGAACAGAAAATTCAGAGCCCAAAAGTTCAGATAACCTATTATATTTCTCAACATCTGAGCAGCTTCGACTCATAAGGAAGAGTGTTTCTCAACTTGGAACTTCTCTATTGGATTTTAAATTTTGTCTGCTGGATTTATCTAACACCTCTCTTGTTCACCTATTCAGTTATGGAAATGCTATAGCCCAAGCAATAAAATTTCTTAATCTCTTGGTCACACTGCAGAGTTACTTTAAATCAACTTGTCCCCTAAGAACTTAAGTCTGTGAGACTTGATGAAATCTTATCCAGAAAAAGCAAAACATTCTTCAACCATTATCTTGGCAAACATTGTAGAGCTCCAAAAAATACAATGTTGGACCTGCGTAGTTCTTAGGGTATTAAGACTATAGGCTATATTGAGAAATTAAAAACACAAGGAAGGTTGGATTAAGCAATAACCATTATCCCAGCTTCTCAAGTGAAGTTCTATGGCTGCTTATGAATTTCATATGGGTCTTCCTAGTACTATCTAACACTTTACCTCAGTTGTTCTGTACCCATATATGGTGTGCTGGGAGACAAGCAGTTTGTCAATTATAATAAAGAGAACGGGAGAATCCTGCTCTCTGATTGGAAGATGTAAATTTGTAAATACTATAAATAGTTGAATGGTTCCCTGTTTGGTCTGGAGTGTCTGTCTGATTAATAAAAAGAGCTGTTTGTTCACAATTCAAGTCTGTCTCTCCTTTCTGAAAACAAACCATCAGTTACATCAGTTGACTCTCATAATGATGAATAATATTTGAGTTCTTTTTGAAATATCTGGGGAAAAGAAAAATCTCAGGAATAAAACATGTTCTTAGGAAATATGATTTATCATTGAATAAAAGTTAGTTCTCTTCAGAAGTAGGATTTCCACCATCTTCTATCTAGATTCTGACTTTAGAGTTATCCAGCAGGATGTAGGGCTATAAAAATACAGAGGGAACTGTGCAGAGAAAAAAAAAAGATCAGGGAGAATAACCTCTAATTCTTAATTTTGTAAACAAGAGCAAAAATAGCTCTGACAGGTTCTTTCCAGAGACCCCCGAACTGTCTAACAAGGGCACCCTTTCAAATAACCTGGTTAGCAACATTCCAAACACATCCATTTTTCCCCCCACAAATGCCATATATTCAGTGGACAGTTCACGGTGTTTGTCCCTGATGGATAAAAGTAAAGGAAAGTCTAAATCCATCCAAAAACCTTTTGTAATCATTATCTAGCCCTTGGGAGAGAGGCAAGTTCAGAATGTAGTTTAAATGGAGGATTAGTTTAAAATGGATTCCTTTCTCTATTATGATAAATCGGTACAAACTGGGAAAAAAAATTGATTTTAGAGCTACCCATGCAGAGGTTTGCAGCAGTCTGTGTAAGTGACCTGTTTTGAAAATGGTGTGCATGTGTGTGCACACACCAACAACAGTTATGCTTGATGTGATTATAAAGCTTTGTATACATGTTTTGCATGGTTGAGACTCCAGATTCAGTTCACAGTATTTCCAGCATAAGAATGTGTAGTTAGAAGATTGTAAAATCGCTTCTATAAAATATTATTAATACAGTAGTTGAGTCACACAGAACTGTATGGGAGCTCAAAATCCTTGGGGAAATGGCAGGTAGCAACAGATACATATATATAAAAAAACTTGTTAAGATATTTAGCAATGGGATTGTGCAGTGAACCAGAACACACAGTTGTGGTTGATTAGCTGGAGAATACTGGCTCCTGCATGAGGCAATCTGCACTGTGATTGGTTGCTGTGGGTGTGGAGGGGGTTCCCCCCTTTTCCTGCCTTTTTTCTTTTGTGTACCCTGTATGCTCTGTGATTTACCTCATGATGCTCCTGTTTGCTTGACTATCTTGTTTGCTGTAAATATAGATGTAAAATGTATTTATTTGTATAAAACTACAAGTTCACGTCAGCGTTTCTGACTTCATTTGGACACCTGCTGCGCAAATTCCCTGACAAAACTTACAGGGCTTCAATCATGCAGTCCCAACAACCTTCTTGACTTTTCTTTTGATCACTGCCTCTACAGACACATCTAAAATGTTTCTCTACAGGCAAATTTTCTCTACAGAGAAAAATTCTCATATTCACTGGCAAATCAGCAGAGTTCTGAGGGAAAAAAGGAAGATGTGTGGTTTTTTTTTTTCTGAGTCAGTTACACAGCTTAAACATGTAAATAGTGCATCTATATAGAACATAGTAAACAGATGGCAGAAAAAGACCCAATGGTCCATCCATCAAGTTCACTCTTTGAATTTTTTTCTGTGTTTTCTTTTTAATTTATTTATTATTTTCAATTATTATTTTTTGTTTTTCTTTTCTTTTTTAACTTTTGTTGGATGATGGACATGTGTTTATCTGAAGCATGTTTAATCTCATTTACTGATGATTGACCCATTACCATTGCTGGAAGTTGGCTCTGAGCTTCAACTATGTTTTCTGTAAAGTAATACTCAAACATTCCAAGAAGCTACCTTTCACAAAAACTTTTACTCACTGCCAACTTGTTTTCTTTTTCTTATGTTGAAGATTTGTCTGTGATAGAAATAGTAAGAAACTGAAAAAGGAAAAGATGAGCAAATTCTTCCTCTTTCACTCATTGCTCTGATATGATGAGTAATAAATAGCATCAGATGGAAGAAAATATCTCTCTGAATCCTGCTAACAGACTTATTCTTCCCTTTCCCAATTGGGCAATTACAATCTTACTTTCATACCCATTATAATATATGAACTAAATCATCAGACTATCCATTTATCTACAAATATCTGCTTTATTTTTAAAACCAACAAGGAACATTGTTGTAGAGGTGGCAAAGCTCAAAGAATGCTAAGTATGGTCAAATGTCACTATTTAGATGAAAATACCCAGGGTGGTGGGCTAGACAGCGAAATAAAAAACGAATCCTGAAAGAAATTAATGGCACGTCATTTCTCTTCTTGCCTAGAAGACAATATGAAGGTCTCTATGTAGTCAGCCAGCAGTGAAGGTCAACCCAAGGGTACTTTTAAAAATGGGAGGAAATTCTTTCCTCAGCTTTGCCTATTCAATAGGCCAGCTTTATGCATTGAAGCCATTGCAAGAAGAATGCACAGAGTCATCAGATTTTAATCATGTTGGCTACTTCCATGTTTGTTGCTCTTCTATGAATAGCTGGATTTTCTGTCAACTTCAGGAGTGACCAAATAATGGAAATCCCACACCGCTAGTTTTATGTTCATATGTTGGTTTTGCTCAGTGCATGAGTAAGATCAACATTTCCAATCCACAGGCTTTGATATACCATATTTTTTTGACTATAAGACACACATTTTCTCCCCAAAAAGTGGATGGAAATGTCTGTGCGGCTTGTAGACCAAATATGTGCCTGTTTTTGGCCTCCCAAACCCTCATGTGTCCTGTTTTCGCCCTCCCCAGCCCCAAGAAGTACTCTGCAGGCCAGAAATGGGCCCATATTTTTTGGGGGGGGGGCAAAAATGGGATGTGTGTAGAGTTTGGGAGGCCAAATTTTTGGACTACAAAGTGCTTCTGGGGGTTGGGGAGGGCAAAAGCGAGACTCGCGGAGGCCAAAATCTTTTTTTTTTTCTTGTTTTCCTCCTCTAAATCTAGGTCCGTGTTATAGTCTGGTGTGTTTTATAGTCCCAAAAATATGGTACTTTAAAGAGGAGATCACATCTTGATTCTGAAAGTTTGGGGTGGAACAACATAAAGTACTCTTAACACATAGTACAAAATTCAACCAAAGTGAAGCCCTTTCAACTCTATTGTCAAGATCCAAAAGGACATTTATGTCTAGGGGTGTGTGTGTGTGTGTTCCATTT
>JAEANM010030362.1:0-10022 GCA_017656035.1 Myanophis thanlyinensis | reverse complement strand
GGTGCTGCTGATGGGGAAAAGCGGCTCCGGCAAGACGAGCATGCGCTCCACTTCGCCAACTAAATCCCGCGATGGAGTGCATGCTCGTCTTACCGGAGCCGCTTTTCCCCATCAGCAGCACCTGGGCGGCGGAAGAAGAGCCGGCATTGCTGCTGCAGAGCCGCACCCGCCTGCTGCCCCCCCACTCCTGCCCACCGCCCTCTTACCTTCTTCTCCATGGCTGCTGCGTTCGGTATCCCATGCCTGCAAAGACACGCGGGCGTCAGTGGCCTGTCCCACTTCGCCGGGCGGCTCCCCGCGGCCCTCCCCGGATGGCTCGGCGGCCTCTTCGGTGGGTGAGGGGCCCGGCAGGTGCGGAACGGCATGGAGTGGGGACAGCAGCCACTCTGTGTCATCGTCCTGCGCCCGTAGGCCTCACAGCCCCAGCCTCGCGTAGGTCGCTCGCCCAGCATCATACGCACTGATCACCGAGGCAGCAGTACCCAAAGAGCGACCCTCTCGGGCGCTCTGCAAGGGAAAGATGGCTGCGCACGGTGGGAGGGCTTGCTGTTCGCATGCGCGGGACATTTCTGGAGAGCTCTGGGATGTGGAAGCCAAATCAGTGTTGAGTGTCAGTGAGGGCGGAACTCCCCGGTCTGCACCAGAACTAGTTCGGCGGGCCGGATTAAAAAGCCCAACGGGCCGGTGTGTCCCGCGGGCCGTAGTTTGCCCATGTCTGGGCTAGCATATCTTCTACAAATTCAAATTCAAATTTATTGGTCACATACACAGTCATACATGGTATGATGTGCAGTGAAATGCTTATGCAACCGCCCGCGACCGTGAGTAAGTTAAGGTAAAATGGGAGGATAGGATAGGAAATAAGTTAGGGATAGTTGGGAAGGTAGCAATGAGATACAATCGTGGTTCCTGTTATAGTCCTGAGTGTTCCTGTGGTTCCTGGTTTAGTGTCCCTATTGCCTGTGGAAAGAAGCTTCTTCTTAGTCTCTCTGTGTTGGCCTTCAGAAAGCGAAAACGCTTTCCTGACCGCATTGTGGTAAACAGTCTATTGTTGGGGTGGCTTGGGTCTTTTGTTACAGTTCCTGTAAAAACAATATGTTCTGTTTCCCACAGATGTATGTATGTATGTATGTATTCATTAATTCATTCCTTCATTCTTCATTCATTCATTTGCTGCATTTATTTATTTACTTAAATGCTGCTTGATTCTAACTATTTTTTATCACAATTCATTTGTGGAAAAAGGCTTGCAAGAGACATATGTCTCAGATAGTTTTAAAAAACATGCCCTGCAAGAGATATTTGTAAATTTGCTCCTAAGCATCGGAGGTTGCATTAGACAGATCACTTCAGTGTTCCCATGTCTTAGAACTGTAAGCTCATAGGATTGCAAAGGATCTTGAAGATCTTCTAATCCAATCCCCTGTCTACATCGCCCCAGACACGTGGCTGCTCAACCTTTTATTTAAATCTTGAGGCCCATTCCTCATTTCATCCTGCAAATTAAAAAAAAAAGAACTCTGTTGCTATATGTACGCATTCATTTATTCAATGTACGTGCTCCGTGCTTTTAAAAATATGTCTTCAAAGGGTTGTCCCAAAGGTGCTTTTTCAAAAGGTAACTGGACTTTCTTTGTTTTTGTTGTGGTTCTTGTTCAAAAACAAAAAAAGTCCAGTTGCCTCTTGGAAAAGCACCTGTGGAACAACCATGACTTGGGTGACTGATAGTCTCTGTAGACATCTTCAAAAGATTGTAACTGCCCTCCTGTGTCTCTGCATGAGTTGCTAAACCTCTTCTCAGAGCAGGTCCTGCTATTACGTGGCCAGGCCCCCTACTAGGATCTAACCACTGCACAAATGTGTTCTGGCAGCATCTTTTTTTTGGCCAGATCCCCACGAGATCACTGTCAACTTGTCCGCAGCTCATGGCTGAGCCCTGCTTAGATGATCTTTAGCTGTTCCAGGCTTTGAATAGTATTCCTCCCATCTCTGCCAGCATTACCCTCCGAGTAGGGAACATCTGTTGCTTTTAGTCCCCTGGAAGAAACTCAGCAACCAGCAGTGACTAGAAACAGAGACCGGGTGGAGACAGAAATGGGATCTGCAACAGGAACAAGTAATTTCATGCTGGGGGTTTTCCTCTGACTCAAAGATTCATTATCACTCATTACTGGAGACAGCTCTTGCCTGATCTCAGAAGTGGTCAGAAGCAATAGGAGCTGTTTCAAAAGAAGCCTCAGGTAGTCCTCAACCTACGACCACAGTTACAACCAGAATTTCCATTACTATAAGCATGCTTGTTGTCAGGTGAATTGTGCTCCATTTTACAATCTAGAGGAAGCCAGATTCACTTAACGACTGCAAATTCTCTTAACAACCACAGTGATTTGCTTAACAACTGTGGCAAAGGGGGCAAAACTCACTTTAAAAACTGCCTTGCTTAGCAACGGAAAGGTTGGGTTCAATTGTGTTCATAAGCCAACAAGCAGCTGCAGTGTGAGTCAAAATAATGCAGCTCCTTCATGAGGTTTTCTATCTGCCCTAACCGAGACCCAGCTATATTGGTAGAGTGCCTGCCTGGGAGATGCTTTTCTGTTTCAAAGAACCGGTCGGCATTGCAAAGGCCCAACCTCTTGTCTGACTCTGCGCATGCAGGAATGAAATCTGCCTTGTCATTGGCTCCTTAGGTGGGCGAGGTCACCAGGCACACAAATCATGGCCGACAGGCATCACAGAGACCAAGGACAATCTGGAATCCTCGGCCACAAACCCAGGTATCTTCCCATCTTCTGACCTGTGCAAGTTCCCTTAAGATCTGAGCTGAAACGAATCTAACAAGATTATCTACCTGCATCCATGTATTCCTTCCTTCCCATTCATTCAGTTTATATTTGATAAATGCACCCGCTCCCACGTTGGCAGCTATGGAAAGAGTCATTAAATTCAGGGAGCTTTAGAAAAACAATTTGTTTCTACCCTTCAGTCGCTCAAGAAGGCATTTTGAAGTTGAAGGTAGGCTTCACTCAAAGAGAGGGCATTTGAGCTAAAATCACCAATAACTTTTGTGGTTGAGAAAACATCTGGAAATTCAACTGGATTCTACACATGCCAACGCTCTGGGTCTCTCAGAGCTCCCAAGATTCTTCCAAACTATGGAGTTTTCCTTATGGCAAATCTCAAAAGCCCGAGCTTGAACATTGGGGGTGAATTCTTGCAAAGTGTGATCTGGAAACCACACACACTGTAGTGTGATGATCAAGCTCGACCCTCTTTTTTTCCCCTGTGTCACATGTTGACCCCTAGATAGGACTGTCTTTGACATCTTTATGGTTTTCTTTTTCTGCTGTCTGGGATCCAGGCCGATAAAATCTGAAACTGAGGCTTTCTCTTGCTTAGGTGAGTTTCCTCAGATGCCTTCAAATGGATCGCTGTCCCCTAAAGATGATCAGGATGGAAATTCACCTTCCTTTGAACAAAGTATGTATATTAGTGCAAAGATATAATCTAGTGGTATATAAATTTCCCTCCCTGTAGGGGAGGGAAAAATCAGTAAAATTGGGATAATAAGATGCGCAGCTAGAAGCTGGAGCAGTGTTTCTCAACCTTAGCAACTTTAAGATGGGTGGACTTCAACTCCCAGTTCACCCGTCTTAAAATTGCTAAGATTGAGAAACACTAGGATGGAGCAGGTCCTTATTTTTCTTCCAGCAGGTCAGGGGGGAGGGGGGGGAAGCCAAAAATCCTACATTTCCTTTGTTTTTTTAATTCTATAGTTTGCCCTGGAATGCTGTGCATTGTACCCAACTGTAATTTTTAGTTCACTTGGCTCCTCCCCATCCAGAGTCTTATAATCAGATGAAAAGGAACGAAACACAACAAAAAGCAACTTTCATGCAATGTTACCATACCCACAGAATCATAGAGTGCGAAAGGACTTTCAGCATGGGTGGCTGGGGAATTCTGGGTGGTGAAGTCCTCCCAACTTCAAGTTGCCAAGATTGAGAGAGGCAACTGAGTCACTTTGCTGTTGTGGTTAAGGCAGTGATGTCAAACCCTATGGCACGGGTGCCACAGGTGGCACGCAGAGCCATCTTGCTGGGCACACAAGCTGTCAGCTAACTTACCTCCAGCTGAGCATGCACATGCGATTGCCCATGCACGCATATGCGATTGCAGAGACCCAGCTGGTCTTCGGGCCTCCGCTGTGCATGCGCGCGATTGCAGCAGGAAATCCAGCTGGTCTTCGGAGCTCTCCTGCACATGCACATGCGATTGCTCATGTGTGCGTTGCATGTGCAAAAGCTGCATGCATGCACAGATGGTGTGGTTGCACATGCAGTGCATGTGGAGGAGCTGCACACAAGCGCAGATGGCAATCGCAAAGCGCGTACTTTTTGGCACACGGTAAGTAAAAGGTTCGCCACCACTGGGTTAAGGTATTTACCCAGAAACCGGGCGACCGTGAGTTCTAGTCCCTCCTTACAGACGAAAGCCAACTGGGTGCCTCGGGGCCAGTCACTCTCTTTCAGCTCAATCCGCCTTACAGGGTTGTTGCTATTGTAGGGAAAATAGGACGAGAAAGGAGTTGTGGGTATGTCTGGCAACTTAAGTTACTTATTTAAAAAATAATAAAGGCAGGATAAAAATATCTAACAATACATCTAATAATAAACTGCAGATTTGGTTGGTGTTTCAATCTTTGCCTCTTTTTTTTAATTTCTGGTTACCAGGTATTAATGAAATGACTCCAGGAATCTCTACGCACACCGGCCCTTTCCGGCATATCAGCTTGTCCAGAGCTGCCCAAACCCACCGGCTGAGGAAGCTGCGGACGCCCTCCAAATGCCGGGAGTGCAACAGCTACGTTTACTTCCAGGGGGCTGAATGTGAAGAGGTAGGGTGGGTACTTGGACAAAGGGGAGGCGGTACCAAAAGTACAGGCACACCTCGGAGATACACGCAGTCCTCGACTTACAACAGTTCATTTAGTGACCGTTTGAAGTTACAGCGGCACTGAACAAAGTGACTTATGACCATTTTTCACACTTGCAACCATTGTAGCGTCTCCATGGTCACATGATCAAAATTCGATCGCTTGGCAGCTGACTCACATTTATGACAGAGGTCATATGATCCCTTTTTGCGACCTTCTGGCAAGCAAAGTTGATGGAGTAGACAGATTCACTTAACAGCCACGTTCCTAACTCAATAACTGCAGTGATTCACTTAAAAACTGTGGCGGGAAAAATAGTAAAACGGGGTAAAATTCATTTTAACGACTGTCTCGCTAAGCGATAGAAATGTTGTGATCGGTTGTGGTCGTAAATCGAGGACTATCTGTATTACAAATTCGGTTCCAGGCTATCACCCTAAAGCAAATATCACATGAGTGGCGTGATTTTTTTTTGATTCCTCGGGGCATATGAAACTTTACACTATACCATAGCACAGCGAGCCCAAAATTTCTAATGCCGAGCAAGATAGTTGTTAAGTGAACATTGTCCCATCTTACAACCTTTTTTGCCACATTTGTTAAGTAAATCATTGCGGTTGTTAAGTTAGTAACACAGTTGTAAAGTGACTCTGGCTTCCCCGTTGACTCTGCTTGTCAGAAGGTCACAAAAGGGGATCGCATCATTGCAACCGCCTTAAATTCACGCCGGTTGCCAAGTGTCCACATTTTGATCAAGAGTCGTAAGTATAATAAGTCACTTTTTCCAGTGCCATTGTAACTTTGAACGGTTACTAAATGAATGGTTGAAAGTCAAGGATGACTTGTTTGACATGTTTTCTCAATCTCAGCAATTTTGAGCTGGGTGAACTTCAATTTCCATAATTCCCCAATTTGCCTTTGAAAAATACTAATTAACAACAACAAAAAAAAGAACTTGTTGATGACATATTGCCACCCAGTGGTTCTTTTCGGAACTGCATACACTCCCTAACTACAGCTGTTTCACTTCCACCCTCTCTGCCTCTCTCCCGTCTTCCCCAGTGTTACTTAGCCTGCCACAAGAAATGCCTGGAGACTCTGGCCATTCAGTGCGGACACAAGAAACTTCAAGGCAAACTGCAACTCTTTGGGAGGGACTTTGCTCAGGCTTCCCACACCGGCTCTGATGGCGTCCCCTTCATCGTCAAGAAGTGCATCAACGAGATCGAAAGGCGGGCCATGAAAACAAAAGTAAGAGGTGGAGCACCTGTAATGAAAGAAAATTTATTTACAGAAGAGAAGACGTTCCTCTGCCCCAGAGCCTGGAAATTATAGCTATCCTAGTGGTTAAATCGATGAGCCCTCATCTTCAAAGACTGGGGTGGTGAAGGACCAGCTGAAATTTCACAGCAAAACTCATTGCAAAAGAATCTGGTTGTGCTTTGCTCTGCTGTGCTCTGTTTTGCTATAAACTGGGGGTTTTCAACCTCGGCTATTTTAAGAGGCATGGACTTCAACTCCCAGAATTCCCCAGCCAGCCATAGCTTCTAGGAGTTGAAGGCCACATCTCTTAAAGTGGCCCAGATTAGGAAACTCTGCTTTAAGGCCTCCAATAGATGTGCTATAAAGAGAGTGAAAATAAGCTGTGTTTAACTGTAATCTGTCATGTGATAGAAAGGAAGAATGCGTGGGGAATAATTCCATGAGCTACTTAATTAAAAGGGAAGCAAAATTACTTTTTGCTCTGTTCCTGTCCACTTTTGGCATGCAACCCCCGTAAAATGGTTGCACACTTCTGTTGTAAAAGCGTGGCGAGGTTGTAATATTTTTTCCCAAGGTGACAGAGGGATTGAAACTCTGTGGGGCACGCATAAAAAATAGGCAATCACACCATTATAATTACTGTGGTTCACTTTTTCTACCTACCTCGTTGGCATCTCTGAAAGAAGCACATCTGGGGGAGAGACTAAGGCCAAAAAAGTCAAGATGGCAACATTTTCTCTGATCGATACTCCTTTCTGTCTTCCTTAGGGCATCTACCGTGTTAATGGAGTGAAATCCCGTGTGGAGAAACTCTGCCAGGCTTTTGAGAATGGGAAAGAGTTGGTTGAGCTGTCTCAGGCCTCACCACATGACATCAGCAACGTGCTGAAGCTCTACCTTCGCCAGGTGAGGCTGCCTGCAGAGTGATTGCAATCTTTGGGCCAAAAGGTGGCGCACCTGCCCTACCATTGAAAGACCGGAAGCTTGTTAGCCCAAAAGACAGAAGAGGAGGAGAAGAAAGAGAGTACCTTGTTCACATAGAAATGTAATTACGTTCCACTGATTAATTCTTCAAACTGTCAGGAAATTTCTTCAACCTAGAACTCAGCAGAAATTTCCTGACAATTAATCAATGGAATGACTTGCCTCTAGAACAGGAGAGTCAAACTCACATCGTCATGTGACATATGGTGACTTTTTTCCCTTTCGCTAAACCAGGCGTGCGCGTGGCCAGCGCATGACGCATCCGGCCCGCGGGGCACAAGTTTGACAGCCCAGCTCCAGAAGTTGTGAATGCTCCAACACTGAAAGATTTTAAGAAGAGATTGGACAACCATTTGTCTGAAATGGTGTAGGTTTTCCAAGCAGTGGGACAGCAGGTTTCCTGAGCAGGGAGCTGGACTGGAAGACCTCCAAGGTCCCATCCAACTCTGTTATTCTGTTACTCTGTAAAGTTACTTTCATAATGTGGAAAATACGGATGGAACTTTTTTCTGCCTTTGCTTTGGTTAACCAAGATTAATCCAGTGAAATGGATTCACAGTGATTGTGGTAACAGCCTCCAAATGTCTAAATAGATTTTTCCTCCAGTTTTTCCCTTACCCAAGTTATTTATTTATTTATTTAAATTTAAAGTTAAGTTGTAAGTTAAATAAGTCACCCAGATTGCCTCAAACTGTGAGATGGAGGAGCATATAAATATAATAAATAAATAAATAAATTCTGCATCAGATTATACCCTCGGAACATTTGAAATATTACATATAGCTGCTGCTCATAGAAGCTGTGGTTACTTTTAATAAATATTGTTAGTTGGAAAAGGTGTTCTCCGACTCCTTCTGAAATATATTTTGTTTATTTATTAGATTTTTATCCCACTTTTATTATTTTTATAAATAACTGAAGGCAATGAACATACATAAGACTCCTTCCTCCTCCTATCTTCCCCACAACAACAACCCTGTATGGTCGATCGGACTGAGAGAGTGGCTGGCCCAAAATCACCCAGCTGCAGAGGTGAAATTCAGCAGGTTCTAGCAGGTTCACTAGAATCGGTAGTAAATTTTCTAAGAAGTTCAGAGAAAGAGTTGTTAGTAGCAATCTCCTTTTGTTTTTTCCCACTTTACAGGGTTAATCCTGTAAGGAAGGCAGGAAAGAAACATTCTGGTGTTGTTTCTAGCCTAATCTTTATTGCCCTATTTACAGAAAGTGCCCACCCAGTCACATAACCCCCCCCAGCCACACCCACCAAGCCACGCCCACAGAACCGGTAGTAAAAAAAATTGAATTCCACCACTACCCAGCTGGCTTTCATGCCTAAGGGTGGGACTAAGATTCATTGTCTCCTAGTTTCCAGGCCAGCACCTTAACCACTGCACCAAAATGGCTCTCGGGTATATGGGTAAACCTCAGTATAGGTAAACCTATGGAATTCTCTGCCATTAGATGCACCCTTTAAAAGAGAGTGAAATAATTTGCGGAAAGTTCTATGTTTATTAGCTTCTATGGATCTCCCAAGTTCAAAGCAGCATCAAAAACGGTTGCTTTCAAATTCAGCTGATGGGTTTCCTAAATACATCTGGGAAGTGTGATGTGTTTTAATCCAGGATCCAGGTTCTTGTTTTGTAAGCAAGCTAGCATGCCATATAGCAGTGGTGGAATTCAAACATTTTTACTAGCGGTTCTGTGGGTGTGGCTTGGTGACCGTGGCTGGGGGGAGGTCATGTGATTGGATGGGGCAGTTTCTGTAAGCGGGGCAATAAAGATTGGGCTAGAAACAACACCAGAATGTTTTTTCCTGCCTTCCTTACAGGATTAATCTTGTAAAGTGGGAAAAAACAAAAGGAGATTTCTTCTAACAACCGGTTCTCTGAACTGCTTAGAAAAATTACTACCGGTTCTAGTGAACCTGCTGGAACCTGCTGGTTTTCACCTCTGCCATATAGCAATAGCATTTAGACTTTTATACTGCTTTATAGTGCTTTCCAGCCCTCTCTAAGCGGTTTACAAAGTCAGCATATTGCCCCCAACAATCTGGGTCCTCAATTTACCCACCTTGGAAGGATGGGAGGCTAAGTCAACTGGTGGGATTTGAACCGGCAGCCAGCAGAAGTACTGCAGTACTGCACTTTAACCATTGTGCCACTAAGGCTACTTGTCAAGCTTAAAAGGACAATTTTGTGCTGAATTTTGTAATAAGACTCCTATTATTTACTTCCCTATGACTCTGCCCCCTTTCAGCTCCCAGAGCCAATCATGCCCTTCCGGATGTACAACAGCCTTATGGGGCTGGCCAAGGAGACCTTGCAGAGTCGGTCCGACAGCAAGGCAGGAAGAAGCACTGGGGAGCCGGTGGACACAAGCAGCGAATCAGAGAAAGCTATGGTGACAAGGCTGAAGGAGCTGCTCAAAGAACTCCCAGCCAAGAACTTTGCCACCTTGAAGTGGATCATGCAGCACCTGAAGAGGTCAGTTGCTTTAGTGACCAGAGTTACAAACCTTACACTAATGTCTGCTTAGGTCTGGACCGTACACACCTAAATGGACATTAGAGGGGGCGTGCCTAAGCGCACGAATGTGCCTATCATCCCTGTCATTATAGTTTCTTTATTGTTTTCATTCTTGTATCCGTTTTCACTTAGTTTGATTGTTTTGTATTGTTATTGTATTATTATTGTTTGACAAATTCCAATAAATAAATGTTAAAAAGGCACTGAAAAAGTGACTTACAGCTGCTGTCATGTCATCCCTAGTCCATTTCACTCAACTGGCGATAAGGACGGAGAGGTGTTCTTATCTCTCCGCCCTTATTGCGTCTGCGGAAAAC
>JAEANM010030361.1:0-10023 GCA_017656035.1 Myanophis thanlyinensis | reverse complement strand
CCCTCTCTCTCTCTCTCTTCCTCCCCCCCCCCCCAGCCACATCTCCTCCCTCTCCTCCTTCCCTGCCTCCCGCGATCTGCCTTTCTCCGCCCCTCCGCTCGGCTCAGCCCCCTCTTTCCTCTCCACCAGCCAGCCAGCCAGCCCGCCCGCTTGCAAAGGGGGAAAAGGCAGCGAGGGAGCGCGCCGGGCAGCCGAGTGTGCAAAGCGCCGGTGCCAGTTTTGGACTGGGCTTTTGATTTCTTCTCTCCCCCCCCCCCCCCCCAGCCCCGTCTTCTTGGTCAATTGTCGCCCTCCTTGGTCCGACTCACGTGCAGGGTTTGGCTCCGGTTCCGACGTGCAGGAGCTTTCCCCTTTCCCCGCCGTCGGAGCGCTTCTTCTTTTCTGGGCAGGGGCTTGGCATCGGGATGCTGCTGCGGCTGCTGCCTTGTGCCTTGTGCCTCCTGGCCGCCGCGCTGGGGCCATCGGGGAGCCCGGCTGATGGACGCGTAAGTGGGGTGGGTGGGTGGCTGGCTGGTTGGGGGTTTCTTTTGGATCTCGGGGTGCAAAGCTCTCTCTCTCTCTCTTTCTCTCCTCCTCCTCCTCCTCCTCCCCAGCCCGGGAACATTGTTTCAGGGCGAAGAAGAAGTGGGACTCTTGGAAGAAAACCGCCCCTCCCCACACCCACTTTTGCATGAATGAAGGGGCGAGGGTTGCGCTCCTGCGGGGCATTAGCGCTTGGCAAGGCGGCTCCAGACAGACGCCCGTAAGGTTTTAATTTGCGGAGGGGTCGAAAAACTTCGCTCCCAGTCTCTCTCTCTCCCTCCTTCTCTCTCTCTCTCTCTCACTCACTTTTTTCTCTCTCATTCTTCTCTTTCCTCTCTCTGTCTTTCTCTTTCTCTCTCACTTTTTCTTTCTTTCCCCTGCATGATGAATGCTTGTGAGATGAGTCCTCTTGCATTAGAGATTATCCTGCAGCTGGATTGAACTGTGAGTCACTAGTGGACAGGCTGCCAATTTTCCGTGCTTGGTTGCTGATGGTGTTAATATATTCTGGGGAGCAGCTGCTGATGGGCATGCAAATGACATACTGATTTATAAATTCATTCTCCCTAAGCTGCTTTTTTGTTGTTGTTGAAAAAGAGTGGGCATCCTGGATCCCTCCAGGTCTAATACAAAAATTAAATAGCCAGTTCCTAAGCAAATCTTTACAGATTATGATCATGGGCCTAATTGCCACAAACTGTAACAGAGTAAATGGTGGGTTTTTCTGTGACCAGTTGAGACTCCTAATTCATTAAGTAGAGAGTCCATTTCCTTGGTTCGTTACTCTTTCGGTTTCTTTTTCATGCAACAATCCATATTTTCCAACCCATGAAGAATGCACGCAAGCACACAGGAAGGCAGATAATATGGAAGATTTACATTTCCCCCCCTCTACAAATGAAGTATTTATAACCACCATAATTTAACAGATACCAGTATGGTAGCCAAAGGAGGGAGCCATAGGAAGTTAGAATTTGGACAGTAACTCCGACCACCTTTAAAGCATCTATTTTACTTTCCCAATGAAGGAGAATCCACATCAGAGGTAAAATTCAGCAGGTTCTAGCAGGTTCGCTAGAACCAGTAGTAAATTTTCTAAGCAGTTCAGAGAACTGGTTGTTAGAAGAAAATCTCCTTTGTTTTTTTTCCACTTTACAGGGTTAAATCCTGTAATGAAGGCAGGAAAAAAAAACATTCTGGTGTTATTTCTAGTCTAACCTTTATTGCCCTGCTTACAGAACTGCCCACCTAGTCACATGAACCCCCCAGCCACACCCACCAAGACATGCCCACAGAACCGGTAGTAAAAAAATTTGAATTTCACCACTGATCCACATGTCTGTAACCGAATACAATATTGAACTGCTCTTTTGGTTTTTCCCCTGATATTGAACTGGGATCTGCTTTCTTTTCTTTTAAAATCCATGACAGGTGGTCCTTGTTTAGCGACTACCTCATTCACTAACTATTTGCCATTCTGACGGTGATGAAAAAGTAACTTTACCGCCAATTCTTGGCATTTACAATCTTCACAGGTTTATAAAACAAAGGAAAGCTGAAGTAAGATTGTGAGCACAGATGCGGTTTCATTCGGTGATTACTTTTGCTTAAGACCAAGTTGCCAGTCCCAATTATAGTCACTAAATGAGTATCTGTATTCTCTCCCCTGCACATTACAAAAAGTGTTTTTGGCTTTCTTCTGTGTGCTTTCAAGTATTTAATGTGTTTGAAGAGTATTAATATGGCTCATCTCAGTCTTTTCAAGACTAACCATTCCCATTTCCTCCGTTTTTCTTCATTACCTTTATTTTCCACCCCTAGTAATGTTATTGCCCTTCTGTGAGTATGTCTTAGTGCAGAGATGTCAAACGTGTGGCCCGCCAGACAGATGCATCATGTGCTGGCCCCACCCCCGCATGGTTTAGTGAAGGGGAAAAAAGTCCCGATATATCATGTGACACCACCATGACGACACAGATTTGACACCCTGTCCTAGTGGGATCCCAAAAGTGCTTTTTCAGGAGGCAACTGGATTTCATTTTTCCTTTGAAGATGTTTCACTTCTCATCCAAGAAGGTTCTTCAGCTCTGACTGGATGGTGGGGAATGGAAGGATTTATACTCCTTGCAGACAACTGGTCCATTTGCATTCTTTTAGTAAGTCATTGAGGCCACCTGGAGGATTATCTGTGTCATCAGGATCACATGAGTAATGCTAATGGTTCCTGTAGTTCCAATTTTTCTGGAAATCCATTCATACTCCCACACCATTTGAAGTCTTAGTGGGATATTAAAAATTGGACACAAGTCTCCTGGTGGGTCCAACCAAGGCAGAATAAAGTGGCACCGTTACTTCTCGTGATTTGGAAACCATGATACCTTTGATATAGTATAAAACTGTGAATTTTTTGAATTCACTTCAGTTTGCTACCAGCGTTCTAAGGTTGTTGTTTTTTTTTGCTACTTTTAGCATTACCAAAGCCATTGTTACTGATTCTATATCTGTGCCTTTCATTTAATTGGTTAATTGAATCTGAATTCCCCCTATATGTAGCTTGTTGGAAGGTCACAAATGATGATCATATGACCCTGAAACAGAGGTGAAATTCAGCCACTTCTAGCCGGTTCGGTAGAACCGGTAGTAGAGGTTTGAAATTGGCCCTGCCCACCCACCTGAGCCTCGCCCACCCACCCAAGCCCCATCCACCCACCCAAGCCCCTATTCTTACTCTGTTTTTTTTACTTACCTAAATCAGCTGTTTTGAGTGTCTGCGGAACCTTCTTGATGATCCCCGCTGCCTCTGGAGCCTCTAAAAGATGTTTAAAGTGCCTCACTGTGGCACAATTGGCGCGCATGCGTGCGCACCAAACCAGTAGGAAAACCGGTCAGATTTCACCACTGCTCTGAAACCATTATAAATACATGCCACCTGCCAAGTGCCTGAATTTTAAACACTCGACTGTGGGGAATGTTGTTAGAACTGGTTGTAAATACTTTTATTGTTTGGGTGCTGGGTAATTTCAAATAGTTACTAAACTGTTGAGAATGGAATCAAAGGCAATTAAACAGGGCTGTGATTGTAGGCGACCTCTGTTCTTTAGCCTGCAGAAAGTAGACTTCCAACTTGTAGAGCAATGCTAAGTTCAAAGCATCTTTGAAGGCAGCAAATATCATCCCTCTGATCTCACTAGGCAGATCCTCTCTTCCATGCAGCACCATCTGATTCCCAGTGGGCGTTAAAGGAGATTAGAAAGTTGATTGTGTCATGGACAGGCTAGGAAAAACCAGCATGATTTCTGGGCAGAGGAAAATCAGATGCAGCAGCAGCAATAGCCGCTTACATTCAAAACAACTTCCACACATATGTGGAAACAGTAGACTTCATCTCCTCCTGCTGGCCAGATGTGCACGCAGCAACAGAGTCCTAACTTTTCTGTTTTTTCAAAAGCCGATTGTCTATTCAAAGGCATTGTCCACTGCTGGAATAGGTTGGACTTGCTACTGTATATCTACCTGGGCAATCCAAGAATACTCCTTTGAGATTGGAGTTGAGCTAGTAGCCCTTTCATACACAGGTTCATCTCAGGCTGCACCAGTTAAGCTTTCTATGTCAGCTCCGTAGTTTACATGGGGGCAAATCCCTCTTGTGAAATTAGACCCAGTAATGTATTGCTAATCTGTTGCGGGACATGCTGAGGCCTAGTCTGAGAGCTGATCTATCTTTTTTTAAATTTACATAATATATATGTTCCCTCACTGCAGAACTCAGTTTTCAGCCCATTACTGTATTTGAAAAAAAAAAAAACCAATTATGGCACCTTAATATAGCTTCTCCCAACCTAATAATTTTCTGATATATTAGAATTACATGCCTAAGTTAATTTATGTGAAAGTTCCAAGCTTGCCTTACTATGTTGCACAAATGTATCTGCTATGTCTTTATCACCCCTTATTTACCTTGCTGCATGAATTCTGCCACCCTGTCTTGCATTTTTCTAGGTGCTCCATCTAATGTGAGGATGGTGATACAGTTGGGCATGTGGAGGAGATAAGCAAGCATCTCTGGTCATCTTTGGTATCTTAGTACTTTATAGTTGTGTTTTTTTCCTATAGGAATCTCCCACCCACCACTGAAATTTTTTAATCCTCTCTTTATAGAAACAACATGGTACAGTGCAGTGTGAATTCATTCTTGTGTCCAGGAATCACACTTTCTAAAGATTAAGATTCCTAAGACCAGACCAACAGCCCATTTATTTCAACGTTTGTATCACCCAAGAGTCAGCTGGATACTGCACATTCAAGAAACATCCCTGCAAGAAGGGCAGGAGAACAATGGTTTTAATTTTTAAAATCTTGCCCTCGTAGAAAGGTGACAGAGTAGTCATGACATCACTGTAGGAGCATGAGATATTTAGCCAATTTCCTTTTTTTTAAACTGTAGTTTTAAAGATGTGTATGACTTATTGTGAAGTCATTTGATTTCCTTCTTGGCTGCCAAATACAGTGTAAAAATCCTTTTAAGATTTCAGTCAACTTTGATTAAATTGTCTCTTATTTATTTTATTATGCTTCCAACACTGATGTGCCAAAAATCCTATTTTCTATGAATAAAATACTATAGCAAATGTCATTTCAAGTCACAACTGAATAGCAAATTTAGGACAGTTGGAAGAAAAGAATTTTCCATCCAGTTTGTAATATATCAAACTAACAGCTGTAAGATGTATCAAGTACTGGCTTAGTTAGCAAGGCTGTGGAGTCGGAGTCGGAGTCGGAGTCGGAGTCGGAGTCGGTCTCAGGAAGATAAATCTCAGCATCTACTTCTGTCCTACTATCGCAGCACCATTGAGGGTGTCCAGACATACAACATACTTTTATGGTATGGGAGCAGCTCTGTAGCAGACAAAAATGCTCTACAGAGAATTATTAAAACTACCCAGAACATTATCGGGCTCCAGTTACCAGTCCTGGATAACATTTTCACATCTCGCTGCTTGAGGAAATTGTACAACATTCTCAGAGACTCTTCCCATCCTGCTTACAATCTTTTTGAACTGTTGCCTTCTGGCAGAAGATATAGAACAATTAAATCTCGAATCACATGTTTTCTGAACAGTTTTTATCCCAGAGCTATAACTGCACTTAACAATGAATTTAAGGACCACCATCAGTGAGCTGCTGGCAGTATTACTTGGTCTGTTGTGTGGATGTTCGTGTGTTCTTAAGGGGTGGGCAATTTTAGTGGGTGCGGGTGTGGATGGGGATTGTTATATCAGTGTTGGGTCTGGTCTCTGGGTGTTATGTGAATTTCGTTGTATGCGTATACTACATATATAAATATAATGACAATAAAGTATTTAATTTAACTTTGAAACAGTAGTAGATAAATTCATAAAATATGTTTTATGTTTTTGACTATTAGTGGCTATTCCCATTGTTGACTGAACCCTTTGCTGTGCTGAGGCAGTATGTTTGGGCTTCAAATGCTTCAACTCATTAGGTCTTCTCTGGCATCTTCAAAAACACCTGAACAGCCCCCTTTGGCCACTGAACACTAGCTAAGTAGACTTTTGCTCTTATTTTGTAGGAACCTCTGTTCTTGTTAGCATGAGCAGAGTGGAACTTCTGTCTTCCAGAATGTGTGGCGGCTGATGATGATCTCCTTGAAGACAACTGAGTTGGTGGCTGTGGTGGAATTCAAATTTTTTTACTACTGGTTCTGTGGGCATGGCTTGGTGGGCGTGGCTAAGGGGTCATGTGACTGGGGGGCAGTTTCAGTAAGTAGGGCAATAAAGATTAGGCTAGAAACAATGCCAGAATGTTTTTTTTCCTGCCTTCCTTACAGGATCAACCCTGTAAAGTGGGAAAAAAACAAAAGGAGATTTCTTTTAACAACTGGTTTTCCAAACTGCTTAGAAAATTTACTGCCGGTTCTAGTGAATCTGCTAGAACCTGCTGAATTTCACCTCTGGTTGATGGATATTTAAGTAGATTCTTAAGGTTTTTCTTCTCACATTTTAGACACAGATGTAGTCAAATCCACCTTTTGTGAAAAGAAGTGAAGGAGGATGATACATTCCTTTGTGATTAGGTCTCATTTTTCAGAGTCTTCTTACTATCTCTCCCTGAGTGAGGGCATAAAAGTAGAAGTCTTTGTTAAATAAGCTAGTGGATTACTCAGTAATAATGTGATTGCCTCTATTTCCAGTTAAACTCAATATATTTAATTTTGACCTTGAGTATAAAATATTATTTACTTCCAAACTATCCTTAAAAAACAAAAAAGGCCTATTTTGTAGTTCTTATTCTTGTTTTTTTAATTTGTTCAGTGTCACTTTGGATTTCAGCTTTCTCTACTGTGGACAATGTGAATGTGATTAATGTTTCATATAATTTCCTCCTGATTATTTTCATTCACTTTGAGGAAAAACAATTGTTTTCAAAAAAAATTTTTTTACCAAGGAGAAAGTATTAAAGGAATTTTCATGGACAGGATGTTACTTCTTGTACTTACCGTATGAGAATGAAAAGTCTCTGTAACTGCAAAATTATCTTTATCTTTGTGATGTGCCTGTTTTATAAAAAGTTCACTTGAGGCTTTTTAAATCAGATTAGGAAGTAGGGGCACTTTGGGAGATTTTGAAACAGCACTGATAGGGTCACTGAAAACAAATTTTCTGCTTTTACCTATTCCAACATAATTCAATAAAACAAGTTTTTTTTAAAAAAATGGGAAGAAAATTTTGGAAATGAAAGAAGAGTTTTTGGTAGCATTGCCACGAATATATTTAATAATTCCTCCAATATCCAAAGTGGGTCAAAAACATGCATTCAGAGCTGTATGAATTTAATGCGAAGTAAGCTGATGGCTAGACAAGATGTCACACACTATCAAGGATTCAACTAGACAAGAATAACTATCAGTGTGTTCCTTTGCCCAAAGAAATATAATTTATCTGAAAAAGCTTTCTTTTAAAAATGGAGGGATAGCCACAGTCTGAATTCATTTTGGAATTGAAGCAGAGATGTGGTGTCTTAAAACTTTAGTGACTAAGTAACATGAAATTACTCAACTTAAACATTCTGATAAATAATATGCCACAAATGTTTGAAACAATATTGAAGATGTTCAGATGAAGTTATTTATAGGTTCTATAGTAGACATAATTTATATGTTTAAAGATTCCTTATCATCCGGGCCAATAGCAATCTTTAAAGAGAAATATCTATGCTAAGCTTTTTTTTAAATAATTGCAGTTGAAATGAAAATTGCTTATTATGTATATTCCCCTTTTCATTCAGGATAAGTCCCAAGCCCTACTGTAAAATGTTTAAAGTCTGAAATAGGAGATATATGTTGTACTTAGGAAGCTAGATACTTGGAGCAGAAAGGTATTTTTTCCAAGAGGTTTCTACAAACAATTTAGAAGTGAAAGCTATTCAGGAAAGCTTGCTTGAAAACAATTACAACAACAAAAAAGAGATTAAACTTTTGTTTTAATTTTTAAGAGATGTTTTTAACCAGGACTCTGAGGTAAACATTTTTTTAAATGCAAAGGCTCCTGAGCACTTTATTAATTGGTTATTATTTGAAATGAAAAGCAGCATTCTTTCCCAATGTTTAATATTTTCTCCTACTTTTTAGAAACTCACAATCTGATAGAGGTGTTTTAATTTTGATCAATAAATTTTCAAAATGTATAATGGGACAGAAATAAGTGATCCAGAAGGATTTTTTTAATACTGGTAAATAAATTATTTAATAACTATACTACTTTTATTAATTACTATTTATTAATTACTATGGCCCTATGTTGTATATATGCTAGATCAGACATGGGCAAACTATGGCTACATCTGGCCCATCGGGCTTTTTAATCCGGCCCGCCGAACTAGTTTCTAGCAGGAACCATCCCAATGAAAAGCTAAGCATTATGTGCTCTGAAGTAAATTATTAACTCAGATGGTCAAATACTTGTTGGTCACATTAGCAGTAGCTTATGTGTTTTATTTACAAAATTTATTTTTCTACTTTCCTAAATTATTAAAATCAGGATTAAATCAATTCTTACTTTGGGTTCATGAAATGGCACCATTGCATTGCATCCTATTCTGGCCCAGCCCCTCTGTCAAATTTTAGAAACCATTGTGGCCCGAGAGTCAAAAAGTTTGCCCACCCCTGTGCTAGATGTTCCAGATGTTCTACATTGATCTTTTTAAATATCATTTTTAATTTAGCTGTGGATCAGAGATTTTAGAGATTTTGTTAGATTGTAATTCTATTCTATTCAAGCTAAATTTAATTCCAGTACTTATATATATTCCAATGTACATTGTTCTCAACTTGATCATTTTTAGAAGCATGTTTAGTTAATCAAATAGATGAATATAAGTTCTGTTACAATATCTGATCATGGTCCAATAACTTTCTCAATTATTACAAGAAAATTCATCCTACTTTTGGAAGATATTATTTAAAAATTTTTAGAAAAGCAATAAAACATTAAAAAACATTTCTTAAAATGAATTTGTCAATTTTAATAGTGGTTGGGAAGATTTTTAGGGATGTATTTAAATATTTCCACTGATGTGTTATTGCATTATGCCATGGAAAATGAAACTAAACAGGAACAATAAAAAAAACTAAACAGGAACTTTGGGAAAATAAATTGAGGAACTTTTAATTTATGCTATGCTTATATAAAGCGTTTATCCCTCCATTGGAACAATACTTTAATGCACTTGATACAGAATATTAACTGAATTGCACAATGAAAAGATACTGAGAATGAGGGGAAAGATCTGGTATTAGTAAATTACTGGTCTCTTTTCTGAAACATTAACAACAAAACTGTCTGTTAAGGATGCTCATGGCAAAATAAGTAATTACTCTCATCAGCAAATTTTACATTTTTATCATCTATTTTATAATACTTAGCCATAATTACACGGAATAAAATTAATTAAAATAGCTCTTTATCTATGATTACGTATGGCCACATTGTTTATCTAACAGTTCCTTCATTTCTTCATGAAATAAAAGATGTTATTAAATGCATGCAAGCAGGAAAAATTCCTGATCCTGATGGTTATGATATTGGTTTTCCAAAAAGCCATTAAAACCTGGTTCCTCTAGAGAACCTTGAATAAATTGGAGATGTGAAACCCTCCTACAATGCACAGGGATGTATGTATGTATGTGTATGTATGTATGTATGTTTCTTTTTCTGTGGAGGTACTTGCTTACCCAAATATGGGAGGGAACAATCCAATTTCCAATTCCCTTTTTGCCTTTCAGCTCATCTCCAGAGACTATCCAGGCAGAAATCTGTTTAGGGACAACTGTGTGCTGTATATACATATTAGCCAATTGTTCATTCTGCTGGTATATTCCTTTTTTATTGTTGGACATTTGAAAAAGAGGTTCAAATCCCATAAGGGTATGGCTGGCTGATGATGGCCAAAAAGCCTGAAATAGATCTATACCAGTCTCCCTGA
>JAEANM010030360.1:0-10023 GCA_017656035.1 Myanophis thanlyinensis | reverse complement strand
CACCTCCTCTTACCTCCTCTACGGGGAGGGTCAAGGAGTTCCAGCAAGAGAGCACAGATCGAAACCACGGATGATCGTGGATTCCGACCAGCCGGCGAAGAAGCCAAACAGGAAGTCCCCTTCTATCTGGCTTCTTATAAGATCCTCTTCGATACAGCTGAAGCAGGATACAGAATATCCTGCTTATTTTCCTTTGTTCATATCACATGACAAAATCTTTATAGATTTTAGAATATAAAAATTGAAGTTTTCCTATTGCCTAGCACAGTAGTGGCGAACCTTTTACTTACCGAGTGCTGAAAAGTATGTGCCATCCATACTTGCATGCAGCTCCTCCACATGCGTTGCATGTGCAACTGCACCATCTGCACATGCATGCAACTTTTATATGTGCATGGCACATGTGCTGCACACAAGCACTCATGCACACATGAGCCATTGTGTGTGCATGCGCAGGACAGCTCCAAAGACCAGCTGGATTTCCTGTTGCAGTCGCACGCATGCATAGCAGACACCCAAAGACCAGCTGGGTCTCTTCAATCATGCATGTGTGCATGTGCAATTACATGTGCATGCTCAGCTGGAGGTAACTTGACCAACAGCTTGTGTGCCCAGCAGTATGGCCATGTGTGCCACTTTGGCACCCGTGCCATAGGTTCATCATCACGGGCCTAGCACATCAATGTATTGTTTCAAATGCACTTACCAGTAAAAGCAAAGATCCTATGATCTTTCCTAAGCCAGAAGACACACAAATATTTTCTGTCAAAAACAAAAATATATACATTGTTGTTTGTGGTAATGTGCATTTTTATAACTCAGTCAAGCAATTTTTTTTTTAAAGTATAGTAATCTCAGGCCCTGAAGTTTTTTCTTAATGATGTACAAGATTTCGTGAAAGAACATACCAGTTTTCTTCCCTCCTTTCCCTCCCCTGATAGTTTGGAAATAAGATTATAAAAGTTTCATACATTTGATGGTCTCTTGCATAGCTGTAGCTAGAAATAAACATTCCACACCTGCTGCCCCAAAAAGCCCCATGCTGAGTTTATCTTCTTTCTCTTTATAATGAGCAATAATACCCATCCATGTCTTGATGCTACATCACAAATTGCCAATAATGCAAGGTGTGTTTATGTTAAAATAAGAAAGAGGGGGGAGGGAGAAAAGGAAAATGCTGGGTATACAGTTGGAATATCATCTAGTTGTTCAGTAACAAGATTGTTGAAATATGGAAGGGGAGAATGTAGATAAGGGAATAGTAGAATAACCAGGAGAATGGGCTGAAAGATGGAGCCTAGAAGAGATGTGTGCTGTCTGGAAAAAAATCATGAAAGACACAAACATTGATTGGCTTATACACAAAAAGCTTTGAGATCTTTATTGGTTCCTTGTTCCTTTCTCCTTCTCTGTTTTGATTCCTGACCAAAATGTTAATGTAGCCTTTTGGCTGCACTCCTTTGCTGTTTTGTTAAATTAACTCTCATCCTGTATAGAAATACAGGCATATTACATTAAGCCATGAAACATGAGAGTAAGTTAAGTTGTTTTTATGCAACTACTAAGCTAAAGTATAGCATCACAAAGACTAAATAGTTCTTACTGTAATTTATTTAATAAACATGATCTTTTAATTATCAGCATATATGCCAGTAGTTTATATTTTCAAAACACTGATATTATTGCTTTGAGGAATGATCATTGTACAATCCATTTGATATGAGTATTTTTTTTCCTCCCTGCTAAATTTGAATTGGGGAGAGTGGCCACATCATCTCTAGTTGTCAGTTAATATTTGGCTTAGGTCTCAAAAGCAAAAACAGTCTATGTAGCAGCATTATACATTATGAAACTTAGATTTGAAGAATATTACCTCTTTAGCATGTTGAACAAATGTCTTCCTCCACCGTTTCTAGTGCATAGTAGTAGTAGTAGTAGTAGTAGTAGTAGTAGTAGTAGTTGGGCACTGATTTTCTTTCAATTAATGTCCTTAATGGCCTACAGAAGAGGATGACTATTCCTGTGAAAAGGTTGTAATTCCTCTTATGAACTTCCTTGTCACATTTCTAACTAGGGGTGATTGTTACTTTATATCATTCATTATGATACTAAAATACAACCTCCTTCCTTAGACATCTATTTACTTTAAAGGCTGATTCAAATGAACTTTAAAATGTAACCAATGCATGGTAGAATTTTCGTGAAAGGAAATGGTGATAGAAATGTGAGATGTTGCAGTAGAATGGAATTTATTTATTTATTTATTTAGTTAGTTAGTTAGTTAGTTATTTAATTTATATACTGCCCCCTCTCCCGCAGGACTCGGGGTGGTTCACAGCCAATAAAAAACAAATATTAATACTACAATACAATACAGTTAAAAGCAATTAAAATAATTAAACAATGGCCAATTAAATATCACTTTAAAATCAGTTTAAATAGTTAAGAATAACCCCAAGATTTAATAGGAATAGGGTGGGGTGGGGTGGGGTGGGAAAAGACAGAATAGAATAGAATACAGCTGGAAGGGACCTTGCAGGTCTTCTATAGTTCAACCTCATGCTCAAGCAGAAGACCCTATATTCATTTCAAATAAGTGACTGTCCAGTTTCTTCTTAAAAGTAGGAATAGGATCACATTTATCAATATCAGTAATAAAATATGAACTTCAGGATATTTGTTTGATTCAGAGTGTCACTTTTTAAAATGAATTTGAAAATTGATGCCTTTGGGCTGCACTTCAACTTAGTATGCATGCATATTACATACTTATAGATCCACCATCCCAAAGGTTACCCATCAACATCTCCATTCTGGCAAACTTCTAATGGCACAAATAAATTTTAAAATGCCTCAGATTGCTCACCTCCATTATTTCAGTTCATGTATATTTTCAGATTGACCTTAAGCAGGTGATCATTGAACAAAAATGATGTCCTAGAATCAGAATAGAGCAGAGAAGTAAAAACAACCTTTCCATTTGTATCAGGCTGGTTACAGATTAAAAGAAATGCCCCAACATAGCTTTAAAATCAAGACAAGTGGTTCCAGATGCAGGCCTTTGGAATCTAATATTGAGTTATCTGTAGCTAAGATCATGGGAGGGAGCCCAGAATAAGCAAAGAAAGAGTGATTCCTGGACTCCATAGACTTACATAGATCGATTTTCCCACTCTGTGACTACAGATCAAGTTTAAATATATCTCACCAGAGTACGTCACATTTTGCAACCTCCCAGCCCAATTTGATGTTAGGTCAAGTTGTAAATGGCAAAGATATTAAACATGTAGGTATTATGGATATCATTGAAATGCAGTGAATAGCTTCTACCAGATACCTCAGCCAGTACCGGGTTTTATAAAGAAGAATCTAAACTTTTTTGGATGGTGTAGTCCTTCTTATCTGCTGCTGATGACATGAAAAAAAAAGAAGACTGATTCTTGTGACTGTCCTGGAATAAATTGGTAGTTTATGGGAACATTATAAGATGGTGAGGAAGTTAATGCATTTTGCTAAGTTCATGCCTGCTGAACTTATTTAACAACTTGTGTATATGTGTATATATGTATAAAAGAAGGAGATAAAAATGATGTTGTGGACCATGTTTTATTGTGGCTAATATTTCAGGGACTTATTCATCCCCTTCCTCAGAACAGATAAAATGAAATCCATTGTTGGCTAGTTGATGTTTTCTTACTACTTGCCTAGTTTTGTACGTATGGATTGGCTGCCTCTCCCAATTGGTTGCTCAATGGCTTGCCTTTGCGCAGGCTCGATGTCATTCCTCTTATGTTTGTATGTTTGTGCATCCTGTATCTTTAACTGCTGTGGTGTTTCTTGTGCTGCCCGCGCCAAATGGGGTGGGATGGCAAACTCTCCATCAGGCTCAGCACAGATTGTCCGTCATGAGTGGTGACTTGTCTTGAATTCCATTGATCATTGCTATCATCTTGTATGGAAATCCCCCCCTTTAATCTTGTGCATAACATATTGTAAGCTGGATTCAAGTCAATGCAGTGATTGATGGCTCCTATAGATGCCCAGCTTTCAAGCACCTCCCTTGCTGCTTTGATTTCCGAACAGCCTAATACTCCACTCCCAAGTGTTAGGTCATTGCTCAAATAATTTCCTCTTATCCTTGAAACTGATTGTTTCCTTTTTAACCCTTAATGCAAAAATGCACACACCCCTCTCCATTCTTTAGCATTTTTTTTAATCTATTCATCTTTCTGCAATGAATAAAATTGTGGGATATCATGGTTATTTGAAAGAAAATGACAACACTGTAGAAATGAATTCCATCAAGAAGTAACAAATACACCATCCAATAAATGGACTAGAGAATAAATGTTCAGGCCAATATAGTAGGCACATCTTAATTAATAGCAGCCAATTTTTTAATGCAGACTTGTATTTAAAAACACATAATTTTTTAAACTCCCAGTTGAAATGGCCAGTAAATCAGAAAAAAAGTTCATTTATTTATTGAATTATTTATTTATTTATTTTAACTATAGCAAAGTTAAAATAACTGGAGCCTGTGTGCCTGTCCACCAGGCAGATCCTGCTGCCCAGATCCACATTTCATGCTTTACCTGATGATGTATATTTTGCTAAACCTATTTGGATTGTATAAGAAAATGAAATTAAACCAGAAAATGTAGAATATTGCCCTCTTAAGACATAAGCTAAGGTAGACAAAAATATTTAGATATTAGAGCTAATGAGGAATAACCCCATCAGTTTGCCTTACTCTAATCAGCTATTTACATCTTTATTAGCTACCATTTTATGAGAGGGCCCATTTTATGTTCTCAAAATTAGAAATGAACTCATCACCACCACCCTTCAAGCTTGAAAACTTTGGCCAAAAAGACTGCCTTAGTCTGCCTTGATACCTTTCCCACTGGTCTCTTTTTTCTCGAAATCTGAAAATTGATGATAAGAGGAAAAGCAAAAATACTAAAGTTTTCTGTTTCCTCCCTTTACTGTGGCTTCTTTTTCTCTCTGCAAAGCATCTGCTAAGATCTCATTCATCACAGTGATAGCTGTGAATGAAGAGTTGTGTAATTCCCCAAGGTCCTGTCTGTTCTGGTAGTGTAACACCTAACCTCTTCTCTGCTAAAAGAATGTCTACATGTAGTTTTGTCAGCTTGTCAGCAAACACTGCTCTCCTGATAGCATTTGTTCAACCCCTCCGGACAATGTCAACCTTCTGCAAATGTTTCACTTTGAAGAAACCAGGTACAGAGAGAGGTTGTTAAAAGTCATTTTGTATCCATATAGAGCATGCTTTTTCCCTCTGAATAATGAGGTATCTTTACAAAGTCCTTTATCTAATTTCCTGTTGCCCTTTCCCTGGAGATATGCAAGGTATCAACCCTTCCATTTTTAATCATTTTTTTTTTTTAAGAGCAGTATGGAATGCTTGTTCCTTTCTTCTACAGGCAATTCATGTAATTTTAAATTTGTCTATATTTCTAGGTCCTAAAACCACGCAGGGACATCCCAGGAGTTGAACCAGAAGTGAAATTCAGCCAGTTCACACTGGTTCTATAGAACCAGTTATTAGAATAAATTTCCTTTTGCTTTTTTCTCACTTTGCAGGGTTAATCTTGTAACGATTAACTTTACAAGGTTAATCCTGCAAATAAAGCAGTTGTTTCTAGCCTAATCTTTATTGCCTTGCTCACAGAAACTGTATCTCCCCTTATTACATTGTAACTTTGGTGAAGTTTAATTCTGTGCTTGGTGATGTTTAATCCTGTGGCCATGTCCACAGAACTGGTAGTAAAAAAAAATTGAATATCACCACTGAGTTGAACCAGTAACTTTAGCTAAGTACTGAGACTGTCAACTATGACAGAAGGGAAACAAGTAAGCTTACTGTGTCATAGCAGTGAATAAAATAAGATAAAATTCCTAGGTTGGCATATAAAAACCTACATTCCTTTGTATCCCCTTGTTTCCTATTTACAGTATCTTTCTCTGCCCATTATTATTGTTATTATCCTCTATTATCATTCCCTATCTCAGGAAAAATAATAGTTATTAGTATTATGGTGTTTAAACCAGATTTGGCAGCTATATTCACGTAAGTCCTTCCCAAAGGCCTGATAGGTAGAAGTTATTTGATGGTATTAAATATATTTGTCATAGGAAACAGGTTTTCCAAACAAAGCTACATTTTGCAATTGACTGATGGGGATTTTGTCAATGCTAATGGTGTTCAAACATTGTTCTATATTTTTCCCCTGCAATCTAATGGCTCTTGGTTTCCACATACTATAAAACCAAGTCAATCATCTACAATGTAACAGTATTAAAAACAATAAAACACCACATAAATAGAAAAATAGAAGCAATAGAAGTACAAAATAAAGGTGGCATGATAAAATCAGGAGAAGGCTGTCCAGAGCAACTATCTATCAAATCTCAACAAGGAGTGGGCTAGTTTAATCTCAACCAGAAGATTGTTCCTTAGAATCAGTGCAGTTACACAACTGTATTTAATTATTTTCTAATTCTCTAAATCAAAATAAAGTATGCAAATACATGGTGTTTTTTTTTCCTTTGAGTAAACAAAGTTGCTTTGTTGATAATACATCAAAATAACTGGCTTCTAAAGATAGAATACATGTTTGTTATGAAGAACCTGTCTTTATGACATTTTTTACTACAAGAGTTATGTTTCAAATTTTCTTGGTCAAGTTTATCATGAGACAACATTTTTTGTAATCTAAGAGGAACTCCTGCCAGTATAAATTAGTGTACAATGATATATTTTCATGGGCAAGCAGAACTACTGTCTGAAAAATAAGTACATGTGGAAGGAACATTGGACTCAATCCTGCCAAATCCACAGTGATGTGCCTGTTTATTTAGTGGCAAATCCCATGCTTTCAGTAGGATTTACCTTCAAATATGTATGCATTAGATTACAGCCTTAGACAGTAACTGAATACTCACTTAGCAGGGAATAAATCCCATTGAAGTCAATAAGGCTTGTTTCTGATTGGGTAAAAGTGTGTTGAATATTTCAAGGTAATCACTCTGAAATTCCAGTGGTTAGTGGCCTAAACAGATGCTGAAATCTGTTCATTTGAAATCATGGGAACCAAAGGTGCTTAAGTCATGGATTACTTATTATGAAAACAATATGTGTATATGAGGTTAGAAATTTCCCATTCATGCCAATGAAAAGCTCTTATGTCTTTAAATAGAAAATAAAGACACATAGTTTCATATTTATCACAAAGTGGTAAATAATGTACCATGAGAGTTTTGCCTTTTAATAAAAAAAAAAAAAAGATTCTGGTAGTAGTTGAAAAATGCATTTCACTACTTTTAGCTAAGTCTCTAAATGTGACTCATATTGCTGAAATTAGACCTTGCCAAGATCATTCAGGCTCTCCTTGTTTCAATAACATGCTCAACTGGGAGCTGGTATTAAAAGGGGATTAGGAATTATGTTGGAATACTAAAGGGACCCAAGTATTTTATTTATATCATATTTGAATTATTTAATCTGACTGTTGAAAGGGCTGACGGTTAGGGATTTGGTTTTTTAAAGGCTACTCTCTTTTGTATTTCCATCCATATGCTCCATTCAATTTCATGATATTTTCACCATTAGGGGAATATAAGAACTGTAGTTAAGATGATGGTAAGAGAGAACATAGTTAATTTAAATGAATTTAAATCTCCTGGATCAGATGGATCACATCCTAAGGTACTAAAGGAAATAGCAGAGGTGGCTGCAGAACTATGTTGGGGGAAAACATATGCCACTCCATGTTCAAAATAGACAACAGAAAGTAACTTAGTAAATGATAGACAATTCAACTTCACATCTGTACTGGGTGCTTGAATAGATTATCAAGTTTATATGCCTGCTACAGTTAACAGGAGTCAACAACATGTGTCATAAATGAATCATACCAAACTATTATTTCTTTTACTACATTAATAGATCTGGGAATGCCATAGACAAATAGTAATTGGACTTCATCAAAGGCTTCATCAGATTCTTTCATGATATTCTCCTTAATAATATGATAAATTATGACCTAGGTGATATTACTACTAGCTAGTTCATAAATGGCTGAATGTCCATATTCAGAGAGTTCTTATTAATGAACTTTAGCTTTAAGTGAAGCGACACAGGGCTTATGATGTCTTTGGATGAGGGAGTTAAGAGGACACTTCTCAAGGTTGCATATGTCACAAAGCTGGAATAGGATTGCTAATAATAACAAGAGAAAAATAAAAAAAAAGTTAGACATGCTTGAAATAAATCATTTGGAATTTAAGAGGGGGGGGGGGAAATAAAGTTCTGCATCTGAAGAAGAAAAATGAAAGAAGCCAAGTATAAGAGGAGAAAGACCTGGCTTTATTGTGGTAGATATGGAATAAATCTGGATGTTTTAAATCTGGTTGTTAAATATGAGCTGGTAGTGTGGTGCAGGTATAAATGCTATCTTGTGGTGTATTAACAGCCAGATAGACTTTACATTACAAATGTAATTGTTTCTTCTACTCTGCACTGTGAAGACCCCACTTGGAATACCATGTCTATGGCCAGTTCTGGGCACCAAAGTTCACACAAGACATTCAATTTTTTTCCCTTTAAATATGTTTGACTTGGTTTTACTTAAGCAAATTGGAAGTATTGTAAGCTGCAATACAAAATGCTGACCTTATTTTTCATTAAATACAATAAGCTTATGCTTTAGCTTTTGTTTTGTTTCCTTTTTTTACTATAGTTGAGCTATTTGTATTTTATTTTATATTTCCCTGTTGACATATCTTGAGTATCCTAAAATAGCATGATAAAAATGAATTAAATTAAACAGTGATTCCTATGTCAGCCCTACAGTTATTATTTAAGGGGAGAGATAGTGGCTATAGAGTAACTGTTTAATTGGAATTGTGACTGCCTGCCAATAAAAATAGCAAAGGTAAATGGCCAGTGATAGCAATTTCTTGGGCAGTCAGTATAAGCTCATCAATTTGATGTGAAATCAATTTATATGTGTGTGGGTGTGGGTTTTACTAATAGCCATTATTCATGCTATTAGATTTCCAATTGTATTTGTAGTCCCCAAGTAATTGCTTACTGTAAGAATTTTATACCATTACATGACTTTGGACAAAGAAAAAAATTGAGATGTTCAAAATATCACAACAGAGGAATTATTGTTTTATATTATTTTATATTCTTTTACTTGCTTCTCTTCATGCATTTAGAGTTTCATGTCAAGCGCCAATATTTGTTGAGGACTGCAAAGCATCATAAGAACCAATTAATCAACTAAACAATAGACTGCCTAGTTGTAGATAGTGTGATCCACCCATGAAGTCACCATTCTTTTCTTCAGAGATTTGGCTTCTTAAAAGACCACAAGTATGTGAATATCCACCAACTGCTCAATCAGTTAATTAATTTGTGAGTTCTTACCTTCCTAAAGTTGCCCTGCTAAGGAACATGCTGATATACAGAAATAATAATAATAATAATAATAATGCCAACATGGCAAGATAAACCATCTAATATACATGGATGACTTAAAACTGTATGTGAAAAGTCCCATAGAACTTAAATCAATACTCAGTCCAACTTGAATCAATCCAACTGTTCAGCAATGAAATTAGAATGAACTTTGGACTTGAAAAATGTGCCATACTATCCATGCAGCGAGGAAAAATGGAAAAAAAAAAAGAAGGAATAGAAGTAGGAAATGGAAGCATTGTGAAAGCATTAGCAAAGGATAATGGTTACAAATACCTAGGCATATTGGAAGCAGATAACATCTTGAATGGAAAAATCGAAGAGTCAATGCAAAAGGAAGACATCAGGAGGGTCTGCAAAATATTAAAATCAAAACTGAATACTGGAACCATAATTAAAGTGATTAATACATGGGCAGTTCCAGTGATATGCTACCCAGCTGGAATCATCAACTGGACTTTGGCTGAACTGGAAAATTTGGACTGGAAAACACAAAAACTTTTGAATATATA
>JAEANM010030359.1:0-10023 GCA_017656035.1 Myanophis thanlyinensis | reverse complement strand
GCGGCTGCATTCTGCACCAGCTGCAGCCTCCGGATGCTCTTCAAGGGGAGCCTCATGTAGAGAACATTGGCGTAATCCAGATGGGAGGTTACAAGGGCAGAAGTGACTGTGCAAAGAGCGCCCCGATCCAGAAAGGGGCGCAACTGGGCCATCCGACGGACCTGATAGAAAGCCCCCCTGGAAACGGCTGCAATATATAAACCATTACAATACAGTATAGTTATATACAGATATTCAGTTATATAGATATATAGTTATACACAGATGATTTGCTGTGGCAACCCCTTATGGGAATAGCCAAAAGAAGAAGTACAGTATTTTATTTATTTATTTCTCAAAATTTATATACCGCCCCCTCTCCCGAAGGACTCGGGGCGGTGTACAGCCAATAAAACACACAGACAGACACACAGTTTAAAAATCAGTTAAATTAATCAATTAAAATTAAATTAAGGCCAATTGAATTAAGATTTAAATTTTTTTAAAAATTAGAACAGTTTAAAATGCATGCAAAAATTAAGAACCAATTTAAAAACCAATTTAAAATCCACAACCAACTGTACTAGGCCAGACCAGCTTGTTGAAACATAAAGGTCTTCAGTGCACGCCGGAAGGTCTGTAGGTCCGTAATGGTCCGGATCTCTGGGGGCAATTCGTTCCAGAGGGAGGGTGCCGCCACAGAGAAGGCTCGAACCCTTGGGGCTGCCAGGCAACATTGTCCTGACAAAGGAACCCCAAGGAGGCCAGCCCTGTGGGAATGCACAGGTCGGCGGGAGGCTGATGGTGGCAACAGGTGGTCCCGTAAGTACCCGGGCCCCAAGCCATGGAGCGCTTTAAAAGTGATAACCAACACCTTGAATTGTACCTGGAAGGCCACAGGGAGCCAATGCAGCTCATGGAGGAGAGGTGTAACATGGGAGCTCCGAGGAGCCCCCAGAATCACTCGCACGGCCACATTCTGCACCAACTGCAGCCTCCGGATGCTCTTCAAGGGGAGCCCCATGTAAAGAGTGTTGGCATAGTCTGGGCGAGATGTAACAAGGGTGGAAGTGACTGTGCAAAGAGGGCCCCGATCCAGAAAGGGCCGCAACTGGGAGATCCTTCGGACCTGATAAAAAGCACCCCTGGAGACGGCCGCGATCTGATCTTCCAACGACAGCCGTACATCCAGGAGGACACCCAAATTGCGAGCCCCTTCTGTGGGGGTTAAAAACTCTCCCCCCACAGCCAGCGATGGAACAAGTTGGCTGTATCTGGGTGCAGGAAACCACAGCCACTCAGTCTTGGCCGGGTTGAGCTGGAGCCTATTATGACCTATCCAACTCCGCACGGCCTCCAGGCACCAATTCATCACTTCGACGGCTTCGTTGGGGTGGCCTGGGGTGGAAATGTACTGCTGAGTATCTTCAGCGTACTGATTGAAATCCACCTCAAAGCCGTGGATGATCTCGCCCAGCGGCTTTACATAGATGTTAAACAGTATAGTTATTAATGGTATATAAAATGTCCCATTGCAACTATTTGCTGTATTTCTCTGCTTGTATTTTATGGAAGTATTTTCATTATTGCATTGCTTACATTGTTTCAGAGATACAGAAGCAGAATGACCAAGGGGTGAGCAAAAAAGCAGTGGGAACAGGAGTGATTTCCAACTTTCTGCTGGTTTTCCCCATTGAGTTTCCTTGTGAGAATCTGGCAGGAAGCCTCAGAAATCTCCCTCCCTTCCCAGCAGGCAAGTAAGTGGCCATAGCTGTGTGGAGAAGGCAGCAAGGGATTGCAAAAGTGGCTGAGAAACTGTCACAGAATGTTGAAATAAAATAAGAACATGTGACAACAGCCTAGCAACAACCAATAGCACTGAAACAGCCCTAACTTTCCAAAATTTCATTCGCACAGGAGCTATCGCTCCCAGATTTTGAACACATTGTATAAGTTAGCTTATCTGAGGTACGATGGTTCAAAAATTGTTCTCCTATGATGCCCTGTTTCACACAGCCAAAGGTCATGACAAAGAGAGTTTTAGGAATATATAGATGGAAGCTTATTGGCTTCATTTACTTTATTATAATAAGTCAGATAGAACAGAGCCTTGTTAGCTCTTGGAGAGGTTAGAGTTAGGCATGGACACTTACGACTGCCATGTTGGGGAGTCCAGTTTTTTCCTTCCTCCAACTTTTGTTGCCATCATAACTGCCTCTTCTTTTACATTACAGTAGTATAAGCTGCTGCATATCCTTCTGTGAAAAACAGTGCTGTCTCTGGATATATATACTATATATTGTTGTTTCTTTTCTAGTTAGTTAAATATCACACTCCTTCAATGATAGAGAACTGAATCCCAGGCAAATACTTTTTATTCTGAAATATGTGTTTATAGGAAGGGCTCTACTGCTCTTCAGAGTAGCATTATTTTGTATGTGTTTGGATTTATTCCATCATATATTCATAGTATGTACAATGTAATGCAAAATCCAATGTTCTAAATCTCTTCCATGTTTTCTTACTTCTTCCCAAGTTACTGGTACTTATAGTTGAGTAAATAAGCTTGAAATATAGGAAGGATAGCTGTATATGAAAATAGAGGGAAACCAAACCGGACCTCTATGAATCTGGAACATTCCCACTCCTATCTGTACCAGTAACCTGATAACAGTATATTTTAAAAATATATTGCAAGCTTTTCATCCTGTAAATAATAGAACACTCTACAGGCTCTTTTTTCTTTTTAATACTTGTGATGCTGAGCATTGCAGAGAGAAAAGAAACTTATAAAAATATTTTATGCCAGTTATCTTGACATGAAGGGTAAGAGCTTTTACTGGATAGAATTTATTCCTTAATAGGATTCCCACTCCTGACCAATGTCATCATTATTTGTACACATGAGAAGATGTTGTTGGTATGTTGCTTGATATAAGTAATATATATGATTACAAGCTTGAGGAAAAGAATGATCTACTTGGTGAGTATTGCTTTAACTGCAGTAGTATGTTCCTCTTTCCTGGTCACAGTACACCATTCTATACGGATTGTTAAGGCAGGTCTAATGAGACGTGCATATTATTAAAAAACTCTGCCTCAATTAGGAAAAGATTTTCTGAAATAAATCAAACTTTCACTAGCTTGACAAATACCACATCAAGTCATGACTGCAGATATGACTTCATCAAGTTGTTGCAACCCTTTTCATTTTAGAGGTACATTGTTAAAGATTGCATAGCCAAAGGAACTTCTGTTTTTGCCTGCCTGAACTGAAGGTAAAAAGTAATAGAGCATTTACAGGCTGTTTTTCCTATTTATAGATAGCTTCAGCATGTTCTTGATTGCACAGAGAAATGCAAATATGGATTGGTCTATAGAAAAATAAGAGAGAACAGATTTTTGCAAAGCATAAGTAAATACTGCTATGGTTGGATCCGTAGCTAATCTGGGTTCAAGCTGTTTTTCTATAGAAGTTGGTTCCTAAGAAGAGCCATATCTGTCTACATACAGGAACAATACATCTGTGAACCAGCCCTCATTATGTTTTTTCACTGTGACCTCTTTTCAGAAAATGTCATGGCAACAACTTTGAAAACTTGTAGTAGTTTAGAAATGCTTTCTGAAAATGGTGGGTAAAATTTATCCTTCTCCATAGGACATTCATTGGGATATTTTTGTGCTTGTTGACTTATTGTGAAGTTGCATAATTAGAACGGATCAGGGGTATAGGAACAAGAATTATTCACAGGCCATTTTTTTTTTAATTTTAATACCAAATATTGCTGGCAAATTTATATGTTCTGTTGTTGGCATAAGAATGTCGCTTGTTTGTGCCGCTTGTTTGAAAAAAATCCCCCTCATATTGAAACTATGCTTATGCAAAATATTTTCTTGAGACATAGTTGTATCAGATAAGCTTTTCAAAGTACAGAGATAGTGTGTTCTTTTATAGTGGTGTTTCCTACGTGTGTGTGTGTGTGCATGCGTGCATGTGTGTGCATGCGCGCACTACCACACAAATGCTTCTGAATAATACACTTCTTATATCAAAACTGAGGTGGTTTGGAACTGTAAGAAAATGATAGCACCTGGATAGATAAATAGTTCATTGGATGTAATAGCAATGAGATTAATTTGTGGCATCAGAATTATAAGTATCATATTATTGCTTAAGGATATAAACAATAAAATACTCATATGCATATGCAATGGTACTTAAAAGTTTGTAATTCATTTGAATTTTCCTTAATCAATGAAAAAACTATGTTTTTGATTGATTTCTTTAACTGGGTTCTTCTTAACTAGTTTTAGGAAAATAGGTCACATTTTAGGTGGTATTTGATGCAGAATATTTGACAATTCAAAAGGTTTCAGAAACTTTTAAGCCCAGACCTCCTATCCAGATATTACTGTGCTGATTTTATCAGGTTTTTGTGTATTCTCCTAGTTACTATTTTTTAAAATCTGTTATGTCTGTGTGGTTGCACCTTCACGGTATTCCTGTTGTTTACCTTGCTTTTATGGCCTCTCCATGTCACAGAATTCCAAATCTGAGAGAGGGAGGATTTTCCAGTTTGTCAGTTAATTTCAGATATTTCAGGTAGCTAGTTGCAGATTTATCAGCAAAAAGAATGCATATTAGTTCATATGGATAAAGGTAAGAATCAGTTATAAAATATTTGGAATAGAGAGAGGATGGAAGGTTGAAAATATTTTTTAAAAAATTTGTAGCTGAATAGATAGTTTAACTGATTTCTAAAACTCATTGGAATTAAAGTAGCTTCCTAATTTCCAGTGTTCTGTTGTCTAAAGTTCCAAAATGCAGCAGCATGCTCTTAAAAGTATGTGGTGAATGAGAATAAGATGAATTGAAGTCTAGTTATTTTTGGACTACGTAGGTTGAAGATGCTTACAAAGAATATCCTGAATTTCTCGATACTATTGGGACAGTGTCTCCTCCTGATTTGAAATGGAATGCAAGAATGCAAGAAATCAAGAGCACGGTGTGGCACATGCTCTGCAAATATGTTTCAACTTATTATCCTGCTCTTAACTTTATATGTTGAATTGGTTTAGAGCAGCTGAAATAAATGAGGAGAGAAATGATCAGTCAGATATTCCTGAAATCCCATTTTTAAGAGCTAAGTGCATGGCTGAAACTTTAAGGCAGGTAATGAGGCTGTCTCAGATTAGCTCATGAGTGGAAACTGCTAGATTGATCAGGCCATGAATACAGTAAGTTGATGCTCTGTTACAGCTAGAAGATATTCTTCACTAGTAATAAAATTTTAGTTTTATCTCCTTTAGAGAATGCTGCATTTAGCTTTCCCAAACAATATAATTCATCCCATGTTTTCTCATGGACCACAGTATAACCCAAGTTTGGATGTTGAAATCCTTTTTTCTTATCCTCTGCATTTAACCAAGTCAACCAAAGCTTTGAAGCAAGGCATTAAGCTTGGTCTCCAGGAGTCTGTTTCCTACTTGCAGAAAAGGAAGAGATTGGTCAGTATTTCTGGTGCTTCCAATGTGGATAGAGTTCTAAGCTAGGAATCAAAGGCAAATCCCTGCTGAGCATTGGTTAAAGAAATCTGTAGGTTTCATTCTTCCTGCTATGAGAGGCAGTTACCCGAATTGAGTGTAATACATTAATTCCTTCTTTTCCTGAGGCAATCAAGAAAACAAGTCAGGACTGAAAGAGTGAAGTAAGAAATGAGGTGTGGGCCCCATGTATTATCTTATTAAGGGATAATGTGTACTCTGATCCTATTCTAATGCAACTTTGAAAATTTGATAGAGTTGTGTTCATATGAAATTCAAATTCAGTTTTAAAAAAACAAAACACGTTTTCGACCTTCACCATTGCAGGGCACATTTGAAGAACACAGTTGTGCACAATGTACCAATATCTAGAAGCGAAGAAATTTACTCTTAAGTCCAGTGCCATTACTCTAATAATTTAGAACATTGGCTCTGCTTCTATGTCCATATCCCCTTCTTTGTCCAGAACAGCTGTAATAAGAGAGTGGAATGTATGCCCGGCATTTTCTACAGTTCATAGTAATTTAGGGCAGATTTAATTATGGCTTCTCGAGGACTGAAATTTGCATTTTTTTGATCAAAGACCTGCCCGATATCATCCCATTATAAAGCAGAGAATTTTGTAATGGCAGACAGCAAACATGCAAACTCTTTCCTTCTCCGTCGGAGGTAGAGAGCCAACCCATAGTATGGGTCAATCGTCTTTCCGTAGGTCATGTGACTGAGAACAAAAAGGTATAAAAGGACCAGGCTCCACCTCCTGATCCCAGCTTCTTCTCAGTCACGAGTTAGGTCCTTCAGGCAATCGTCGAACAGAGTTGTCTTTTTAGTTTACTGTATTGATATGGACTCCCTTGAATGTAGTCCATTTTCTGACAACAGTACAGAAGAGTCGTCTGCGTTGTCATTGTCGGTGTCCTCCTCTTCCTCCCTCTTTCTTCTTTCTTCTTCCCATCCAGCTAGAGTCCTAGTGCTCCCACCTAAGTACTAGCCATTGCTAACCTTGCTTAGCTTTCTTGTGGTTGTCCAAGTTTGACTGGATGCTGCCTCTTGCTGTACATATTTTATTATCGCAGATGATTGCCTTTAATAGAGAAGAACGACGTTGCCAAGTAGGGCCAAACTGAATCAGTCCACTGACCGGGACTCTATTTCCTGCTCTGTTCTTTACCAACCTGACAGTTAACAGTGGTAAAACTCTTATCTATTACTTTTCTTCCTTCATTTCACAATGGACTAGTCTGTCTTCATACTAGTGAATGAAAAATGCCAAAAGCAATCACCATTTTCTTATCTTCCTGTGTTTCCTTATCCTGGCCACTGAGTGGCTGGCAGTTACCAGATGTAAATTGTCTAGTCCTTGCCTTCCTGACAGACTATATATGCTTTTCATAGACACAGTGGAAAGCAATGAGCTCAATATCTTCTGTTGTTAATTACTGAGGTATAATAATGTGATTAGCACCCTATAAAAATCACTGATATGATTACTATGGATTTAATATCACATGATATATCATTACTTTGTTATCTGGTGACAGATGTAATTGAAATATTCTTATTTTAACTGAGGGTTGTATTTCATTCAGTCACCATCGGCCCCTTTGGGGGTAAAACATAAAATGGCTAAAAATGAGCAAGAGGACTGTAGAAAAAATATTAATGACAACAAAGGATGTCAAAGTTGCAGTCTTCTCTGTATCTTAGGCAATTTGTTTTCTGTCTGTCCATTTTCTCATATAATCTGGTTCTCTAAAGAAATTATGAGCAGAAAAGGTACGGGCTTGGTTCAAATGCTGGTAACTGGTCACTACATGGAAATGTAAAACAGTAAATATCCTTCCATTGCAAAAAGTTAATATAATTACAACACCACCGTCCCCCACCCCAATAATTTAGGAAATCTATAAAACATGTCTTGTGGGCCATTGTTATTTTTATTTTATTGCTAATTTTAATCTGTATTTTAAAATGTTTATATTCTATTTTATTTTAAAATTTGCTAGCTGCCATGGGTGCTTTGCCAGAACAGAAAAGCAGAGTAATCGTTTAAAGAACAATAGGAATGACAACAATGCTGATGGTGAAAGTGCTTAGGCTTTATTATGAAGAGAGGCTTTATACAAGAAAATGAAGAAGATTCTTGTTAAATCATCTGCTTTTGTCATAGATGTGCTATTTTTATTGTCAGAAACAACTACTGACACATGGTTTACAATAATCTGTCGAGGAATATTAGGAAAGAAACTATTCTAAGATTATATAGGTGGTTGTATTAAGAATGCCAAACCCGCACAGGCTTTATTGGACATTGTACAATATGAACAGTACAGGTGAACAGTGAATTTGTACATGTGAACAGTGTTATTGCATGACTACATTACTAAATGATGCTACTTTTTTAGGCTTCAATTGTGAACTGAATTGATTTTGGGTTTTACTTTTTTATCATGTCGGAGGATGAAAGAGTTTTTATGATTTGGAAGGATTTGAGGCATTTTTCATGCAGTACAATTTACAACAGTCTGTACTGGAACAATGTCCTGTTCTTTGTATTTCAAAATATAAAAGCTAAGAGGACATTTGGAGTACAGAAAAGGGAATAATACAAAAGCACATTTCAACATTGAACTACAAAGCGCACAAAGATTGTTGTTTCAAATAAGCTAACTTTCATATAGCCATTCCTTCTGAAGTTAGTATGCGAACTGCCTCTTTAATTAATTCTTCAAGTACAGTGGTACCTCAAGATACGAATGCTTCACATTACGAAAAATCCAAGATACGAAGGGTCTCTCAAAAACTATTTTGCTTCAGGATACAAAGAAATTCCAAGATACGAAAAACACAATCCTTGTCGGCCTGAGGCGGGAGCCAAAACTACATTTTGGCTGGATGGGCTGCTTCAACATACAAAAAATTCAGGATACGAAGGCCACCCTGGAACGGATTAATTTCTTATCTTGAGGTACCACTGTACAAGTAACATCTAGTTTGGAGATGTTAGTCCTGATTTGTGTATAATATTTAGTGAACATACAAATGGAACCCAGGGCCATATGAGGCCTGCCAGCATTCCTTTTATGGCCCTCCAGTGTCCTTAAAGTAGATGGGTCCAACATTTTGGATTACCTCTTGGAGAAATTGTTTTGTCTATGGGGGGGTTAGTAAAATATGTTTCTGAAATTTTACAAATGTTTAAGGCACATATTTCACTTCTTAAAATTTCTAAAGTTCTTTTCTGAAACAGCTCATGGCCCTACCGACTTTTGATGTGTTACACAAAGCAGAATGTGTTTTTTCAGCTGAAAGAACTTGCATACTATACTTCTGAGCTACAGATCCAAACCAAGTAGCACGTGATTTGATATGGAAATTAAGCAGGATCCTATATTAACTATAAGGCAAATCTTTTTCCAAATTAAGATTAGACTGGATAAATTAAACAAATATAATTTGTTGGTCATTTTGGAGATATCCCATTTATTACACCGGGAGCCTTGCTAGGTAAGACATTGTGATCAAGTTGCAAAATATAGGATCATGCAGGGAGGGATAAGACTGCAATGTGTGCCAGATTATGTGTTTTATTCTGTTTCTTAAATAAACCTTTTCATTTGTTATTCATTTTGCGCTATGTTATTCAAGATCTCTTGTCTGCAAATGAGATTTATTTCTGACTACAATATAGATTAATGCAAATTGCCTTTATACATATTTGGTTATCTCACAATGGCTTCCTTTAATGTAGATACTAGATTCTTCCCCGTAAGAGAATTTGCAGCCATATAATTGTATATATTACACATTCTTCCACAAATGAATATCCTTTAAATATGTTATTAAAACTACAGCTTCCAAAATTCTCAATCAGCATTTAAAAAGCACCAGTTAGGTAACGGTTAGACTGCCAGTTCCTTGTATGCTTATTAGAAACCTTTAAAAAAAATAGGAAACTCACCAGTTGATGATGATGAAACTAGGGGAGTGTTGGGAAGAATTGCTTCTAAGTTTAAAACTACAAATTCTTTTGATCAAGTCTTCATTGCCTTTTTTTCAATCCTGATTTTGTTTTGCATAACTTTAAAAAAAAAGAGCTCAATTTTCTTTCTCTCCCTGAAGCTGGAGAACGTCTGCTTCTCATCTAAGGATTGTTGTATTTTATTAATGCAGTTATTATTCCATTACTGTCTGTGTTCTTTTATAGTAAATAGCCTAATTTAGTTGAAATGTGTAGATGTTGAAAGTTTAAGTGAAATCTTCATCATTCTGCATGGAGAGCATGCAAAGCAATTGCTCTATAAACACTATTGCTGTGTTTGATATGAATCAGTGCTGTAGGCAGAACTATGTGGTAACACAAGGTGGGGCAATTGAGATTTTAAAATGGCAGATTTGTTAGTTTGAACACAGCTTATATTTATATATATATATATTGCAATAAACATACTATTATTTTGTTTGTTTCACAAATTACCCAGCCCTCAGCCGAGAAAGAGA